>CAUYLG010028875.1:0-30649 GCA_963573385.1 Cacajao melanocephalus
ATTTATTGTATAGGAAATTCTTTCCCCATTGCTTTTTTTTGTCAGATTTGTCAAAGATCATATGGTTGTAGACGTGTGGTGTTATTTCTGAGGTCTCTGTTCTTTTCCATTGGTCTATATGTCTGTTTTGGTATAAGTACCATGCTGTTTTGATTACTGTAGCCTTGAAATACCGTTTGCAGTCAGGTAGCATGATACCTTCAGCTTTGTTCTTTTTGCTTAGGATTGTCTTAGCTATACAGGCTCTTCTTTGGTTCCATATGAAATTTAAAGTAGTTTTTTCTCATTCTGAGAAGAATGTCAATGGTAATGTGTTGGGAATAGCATTGAATCTATAAATTACTTTGGGCAGTATGGCCATTTTCATGATATTGATTCTTCCTATCCATGAAGATGGAATTTTTTCTATTTGTTTGTGTCCTCTTTTATTTCCTTGATCAGTGGTGTGTAGTTCTCCTTGAAAAGAACTCCTTCACACCCCATGTTAGCTTATTACTAGGTATTTTATTTTCTTTGTAGCAATTGTGAATGGGAGTTTATTCATGATTTAGCTATTGTTGGTGTATAGGAATGCTTGTGGTTCTTGCAAATTGATTTTGTATCCTGAGACTTTGCTGAATTTACATCTATTTTAAAATCCGTTATAAAATCCCAAATATATTTCCTGGGGATCTCAGTGCATGTGTGTGACTATGTATGCATTAAAGGGAGTAAGTGGTAATTGGAAGAAGATTTTTAAAAGGGACTCTAAAGGCTTTAAAATCTAGCATTTATAACATTAGCTTATCTTTAAAAAGGTAATTAGCATATCTGCCCCATCACAACCATTATTTCAACTGATGAGAAAATGAAATTTTTTGATGAAAATTGTGAGCACTGTCACATTTGTATAGTTTAAAGGGTTTATAAAGAAAGTTAACAAAAATGATAATGCTCCTGATCAGAGAAAATTTCTGAAGTGATATGTACAAATACTCAAAGATTAACTAAGATGTAACCCCAGTTCAAAGCCCATGTTTACAGTCATCGTCATTTTTGTACAGAAGAACCTAGGCCATTTCCTTGTCAATCAGTTGTCTTGTTCATTCACAATGTTAGAAAAAATGTACCCCATACTGAGCCTTCTTATGCTAGAAACTTAACAGGCACCCACCTTATAAAGTGATTTGGTTATTGTTTACGGTTGGAGAAAAAAAAAACCCTGCTTCCAGGAAGCTGGCCTATATATATTCTACGACTAGCATCTTAGATAATGGAGTACTAGGATAGAATTTCCCTGTAGCAAATCATCTCCTGACTCTCTAACTCTTTAGGGCTATGAATTCAAAGATTGAATGGCCAAACATATAGCAGATTCTCTTCCTGGATCCAGGAAAACAATCATTCTTTCTATTTTCTTTCTGCACAACATTCTATGGTAGTGATCTACATATATGTTCTAGCAAAATGTTGAATACATAATATGTTTTCAGTAGGTACATGTTAATTGGTTTCTGAAATATTCAGTTAGTTGCCGTAAATTTCACATGACATTCATTGATGAAATTGCTTCTTGGAATCTAAAGGTTATTCTTAATTCTCTCTGCATCAGCTTACTCTCTTTCTCAGTTGATCTGGTTTCAAAAACACCAAGATGAATCATATTAAAAAAATTAGCTTATTTAATCTACCTCTAAATACTATTTGTAATTAATTTCTCACCATACATCCATTCTTCTCATCTTAGGATATCAGCCCAGTCATTTCACGTCAAAATCAGAATACTGAAGCCTGACTTGTTGATGTAATTTGAGGAAAAATAAATAAACCTTTCTGCGTGGCCAACTCCCCAGAGTTCACCACCCAGCTGTGTTTAAGAATTACTGTCAATTATAGCAACAAAAGGACAATTCCATGAAGTGCCAGAATGTGAAAGCTGGTATACTTCCTATTTCCGAGACTTTGGTGTCATATTTCAGTATAACAAATAAAATGACAACATTCTTCTACCAAATAGATTCTGAAAAAATAAAAAGCCCTAGAAGAAAACCTAGGCAATACCAATCAGGACATAGGCACAGGCAAAGACTTCATGAAGAAAATGCCAAAAGCAATTGCAACAAAAGCCACAATTCACAAATGGGGTCTAATTAAACTAAAGAGCTTCTTCACAGCAAAAGAAGCTATCATCAGGGTGAACAGGCAACCTATAGAATGGGAGAAAATGTTTACAATCTACCCATCTGACAAAGGGCTAATATCCAGAATCTATAAGGAACTTAAGCGAATTTGTAAGAAAAAAACAACCCCATCAAAAAGGCCATGAACAGACACTTCTCTAAAGAAGACATTTATGCAGCCAACAAACATACAAAAAAAAAAAAGCTCAACATCACTTATCATTAGAGAAATGCAAATTAAAACCACAGTGAGATACCATCTCATGTCAGTCAGAATGGCAATCATCAAAAAATGATAGATGATGCTGGCAACAATATATGCTGGTGAGGCTGTGGAGAAATAGAAAGACTTTTACACTGCTGCTGGGAATGTAAATTAGTTCAACCATTGTGGAAGACAGCATGGTGATTTCTCAAGGATCTAGAATCAGAAATACCATTTGACCCAGCAATCCAATTACTGGGTATATACCCAAAGGATTAGAAATCATTCTATTATACAGACGCATGCACATATATGTTTATTGCAGCACTATTTGCAATAGCAAAGACATGGAACCAACCCAAATGCCCATAAGTGACGGACTGGATAAAGAAAATGGGGTACATATACACCATGGAATACTACGCAGCCATGAAAAGGAATGACATCATGGCCTTTGCAGGGACATAGTTGAAGCTGGAAGCCATCATTTTCAGCAAACTAACACAGGAACAGAAAACCAAACACATCGTGTTCTCACTCATAAGTGGGAGTTGAACAATGGGAACACATGGACACAGAGAGGGGAACAACACATTCTAGGGCCTGTTGCAGGATGTGTGGTGAGGGGAGGGAAGTTAGATGATGGGTCAACAGGTGCAAGAAACCATCATGGCACATGTATACCTATGTAACAAACCTGGAACTTAAAGTAAATTTTAAAAAAAAAGAGGAAAAAAAAAGATGTAAATTATAACCAAGTCAAATTTTGGAATTAATCAAGTAAAAAATGTTCCTCAATTCTTCACTTGCTGCCCATTATGCAATTTAAAAACCTTAGGTAGTAATATAAATGTAGAAGGCCTTGGGTAATAGCAGGAAGGCAATAAATACCATTTCATTCCAGAAAATCAGTAAAATTTATTTGCAACTTGATTCTGTGAAATAATAGACACATCTCAAATCTTTTACAACTACTAATAAAGTATTTTTTCCCATTGATCTTTCGGGGAATAAATTTTAAGTTAGTGAAAATTGTGGTGCTTTTCTTTTGCCTGAATTAACTATTTCAAGGTTTCAAGAACATCACTACTATAATATTCCAACTTTCTAACATGGGAAAATGGTACTGGTTAGTTTGGTAAATGTTATACTTATCCTTTATATATTTTCTAATTCTTTGTATTTTACATATTTATAGAAACAGCTAAACATAATTTGATAAAGTGTCTCAGTTCCTCAGGAAAAGGTTCTATTCTTGAGCAAAGTAAAATCCTGAATTAAATGCCTTATCAGAAAAGGAAGTAGTATTTTCATGTGGCATGTTCTGTGTTTCAGACTCTGTTCTAAACTTATTCGATGTGGTTTGGCTCTGTGTCCCTGTCCAAATCTCATGTGAATTGTAATCCCCAGTGTTGGGAGTGGGGCCTAATGGGAGGTGATTGGAGCATGGGAGCAGATTTCTCATGAATGGTTTAGCACAGTCCCCTTGGTGCTGTTCTCGTAAGCACATTCTCTTGAAATCCGGCTGTTTAAAAGTGTGTGGCACCTCCCCTTTGCACTCTCTTGCTCCTGCTCCAGCCCTATGTAGTGCCATCTGCCTCTTTGCCTTCTCCCATGACCTTAAGTTTCCTGAGGCCTCCCCAGAAGGTCAGCAGATGCTGCTATGCTTACTGTACAGCCTGAAGAACTGTGAGTCAATTAAAGCTCTTTTCTTTATAAATTACCCAGTAATTTACGGCAATGCAAGAATGGCCTACTGCAACAATGAAGTGTGACTCCTAGAGCATCAGTTCCTTTCTTATCATTCTATTTTGTCTCTCTAAAGACTGTTTATTCTTTCCATGTTTGTATTTAATGTCAGTGTTAACCAATTTGACTTACCGTGAAGTTCCACAGTGCATAACAAGTTAACACTTAATTACCAGTAATGATTTTAGTTGTGCTTCTGTCTGTACTAGGTGGATCTAAGTATTTTACAAGTAGACAAAAGACTTTTTTAAAAAAATGAAAACGACAATGAAAAAGTGCAATATGCATTACGTGAAATCTATTTCTTAAACTCCAAAATCAGTATCACCTTGAGCGCTTACACAGATTCCATGCTCCCACCCTCCCAATAAGAATCTCTGAGGGAGGAGCCTGCTACCTGTGTATTCAAGGTGATATGAATGCCTGGGAAAGCTTGAGAAATTCCACTTACTTGAAGTATATTATTTCTTTAAAGAAAGCCCAGAAAACTTACGCATTTTATTTGCAGATTGAGCTAATGATAATAAAAGTATTCAAATTACTCATGAGCCTCAGCAGTTATGGTTCATTGACGGTTTAGTTGCCCCTTCAAATGGACTGTAAACATTTTAAGGGCAGAGGATGTATCACTGTTATAGTCTCAGCTCCTAACACAGATAAAGGATTCAATAAACATTTATTAATATATGAATGAACAACATGTGACCATTCTTTTTTTAAAATGGCTCTTCTGTGTGCATTTCTAGGTGTTCAACTACAAAGCAAAAATGTAATTTGGAGACTTATTAATAAGACTAAAAATGCAATTAATTAGACTTTACTTTGGAATGAATGGTATACTTTAAAATTCTTAGTAAAATCAACAAAATACTTTTTCATTTCAACTGCATGTTTGTCAAATATCATAAAACATAATGTTTGTGTGAAATAGTTTGATCTGTCTTTTATGCCCTTGAGTAACTAACAATGGTTTTTCATTTCACATATATGGTATTTCACAGAAGGAACACACGATCAATCAAATTGACACCTGAAATTAAAGGCAATGGAATGAATTTCCTTAATAAACACTATTCTTCATTAGGGAAGAACTCCTGATTCATGAATTTTCTTATACATGCAGAAATGTATTGTTAGAGAAAACAGAAGAATGAAAAAAAACTGGATAAATATTTTAAAATGTGTCTCAGTATGGCAAAAAGTATTTTTTTAACAACTGACATTTAAAGGACAAAAGGTAGCATAGGCCATATTTTTCATGAACTTGACAATGTCAAAGAGACAGATCAGTTTCCTACAAGTTAAAGCAGAAGATCGTGTTAATAAGGTAATTTTATTTCCTTGGAAATTATCAGAATAATAGGCAGAAAATATGGAAGTCATTTATAAAATATTACTTTTCAAATATAAAACAAATGAATTTTGCTATTTTCAAAATGTGCTTTGTTTTAAGCTATAGCTGGAGGAGTAGGTAGAGAAAATGCCCTGGAGAAATCTTTCTTCATTATCTCACCAGTATAGGGCTTTATATCAGGAGGTTACTATTTGCTTCTGCTGTAATAATTTCAGAGGATACTACTGATGATGGAGAAAGCAGAGGGTCCACGGTGTGAATCTCTTTTGGTGATTTAATCACAGTCATTAAAGAAAGCAGGATTATGAACATTGCCAGCCACCAGCTGCAAATACAATAACTGAAATTTATTTTTGCAAATATACTGGCAATTTTATAACAGTTTGAATGAATACTAGGGAGAGCCTATTCAGTTGGTACATTTACCGAATTAGGCATTGAGTTCCAGAGAGTACAATTGCTGCTAGAGTTCTATTTTAACATTCTCTTGAAAAGATGCATATAAATAAAATTATATTTTAAGCATCCTGAGGAGTCTTTATATATATAGGAAAGACATACTTTAAGTCCCTTTACAAAATACAAATTTACTGAATGACCTCTAGGTATAGATTTTTTTTTTCAAATTCCTGTGAATTTATAATTATTTTAAAATAAAAAGTTTTATAAACATTTACTCTCTAATTTAAAGTAACATATAGCTGGGCTTTGTAAATTTTTTTTTTAAAGAAGAGTACACTTGTTTAATCTCTTCTTTTTTTAAATAATAACTTAAAATATTTATTATTATTATTTCATATAATTTTTATTATACTCTAAGTTCTGGGGTACATGTGCAGATCTTGCAGGATTGTTACATAGGTATACACTTGCCATGGTGGTCTGCTGCCTCTATCCACCCGTCCCCTACATTAGGTATTTCTCCCAATGTTATCCCTCCCCAATCTCCCCACCCACCGCTATCGTCCCCTAATCCCCCACCCCCAACAGACCCCGTGGTGTGATGTTCCCCTCCCTGTGTCCACGTGTTCTCATTGTTCAACACCTGCCTATGAGTGAGTGTTTGGTTTTTTGTTCTTGTAGTGTTTGGTTTTCTGTTCTTGCATCAGTTTGCTGGGAATGATGGTTTCCAGATTCATCCACATCCCTGCAAAGGACATGAACTCATCCTTTTTTATGGCTGCATAGTATTCCATGGTGTATATGTGCCAAATTTTCTTTATCCAGTCTATCATTGATGGGCATTTGGGTTGGTTCCAGGTCTTTGCTATTGTAAACAAACAATGCCACAATGAACATACGTGTGCATGTGTCTTTGCAATAGAAGGATTTATAATCCTTTGGGTATATATCCAGTAATGGTATTGCTGGGTCAAATGGTATTTCTATTTCTAGATCCTTGAGGAATCGCCACACTGTCTTCCACAATGGTTGAACTAATTTATACTCCCACCAACAGTATAAAACTGTTCCTAATCTCTTCTTCTTTTTTTTTTTTTTAACAAGAAGAATACACCTGTTTTACCATATATAGAATGGTGACCAGCTTTTCACTCATACAATAAATATTGTGTGGATATAGATAATTACATGGCAAGGAGTGGGGGAATGCTTTTTATATAAGGTCATCAGAGGAGGAGGGTCTCTCTGAGAAGGTGACAAGAGCAGAAATGTGAAGGAAGGGAGAAAATTATGTAGGTATTTGGGGAAGGAGTCTGACTATATATCTCAATATACTAATTATTTTGAGTTAAGAATCATTATTATTGTAACATACATTTTTATATAAGAGAGATGGTTTATGCATCATCTTCGATGCATAGTTCACATGTGAGCATATGGTTTAGAACTGCAACTAGAGAGTATAGCAGATGTTGCTCAAAACCTACAACTTACAATCTGTAAGACATGGAAATGTTATTTAATTTATTTCAGCCTTAGTTCCTCATGTGTAAAACAGAAACAACAATATCTCAGGCTTTTTTAAATAAATGAAATAATATATGAGTAATGCTTCATACAAAATAAGTACTTAATGCAGTAGTGATTATCATTTAAAGATAACAAGTCAATGTAAATCAGAACTCTATCCCAATTGCTTTGAATAACATTCATTTATTTATTCATTCAACAATGTCAATTAAGACCTAACTATGTTCTAGGCACTATAATAAGTGATTCAAACAACAAAGGTTTTGGAATTTACAGAAGATCAATGTATTTCTTACTGCATGGGAGATAAAAATAAATCATTTGTAAGATAATGCAATAATTGTCACCATAAAGAATACAAAGTAAGTCCACTCTATCTGAGGGTCTGAATGAAAGTTTTGCAGAGGAGGGGATGCACAAAATTAAACCTCATAGGATGAGTAAGTGAAATAAAGAAACCACATCAGATAGAGCAGAAAACATGGAGTAAAGTCACATGGAAAGAAATAAGCAAACAAAATAGTCATTTTTGGAGAACTACATGTCATTCTTTGACAACTTGTCAGTGTACCTGTAAAGAAAAGAAGTGATGTTAGAATTGCAGGCTGGAAGGAAATAATGCAGGCTCTTTTATGCCTGAAGGCTTATATGCCACACCAAAGAACCTAGACTTTGTTCTGTGACATTCTGAATGCGAAGCATAGTTAGGTTTCCATTTCAAAAAGCTCACTTGGCAGCAGTGTCGGGAATGGTGTGGACGAATTGCTGATATTGGATCAGGAGACTTAAATTACACAAATGTTTCAGAACATCCTGGCTCTAGATCTGGTGAGAAGGAGGTAAAGAGAGAAACTCGGGGTAGAAAGACAAATGTAATAAATTTCCAATTCAATTACTTAGTTTAAAGAAATTAATGATCAGTTACACAGCACTGTTCAAGGCATTGGCACAATGTCAAATATCAACTAACTAATACTATTTGGTGGCTGGTAAGATATGGAAAGAAAGGAAAAAGAAAGAGTCTAAGACATTTTTTAAAAAGACATAGGCTAAATAAAATGGAAAAAGGAAGTAGAGTAAGAGGAGTAAATTTAAAGAGGAAGGTATTGGATTCAGTCCTGCAGACAAGTGAAAATGTGGGCTTGGTTGTAGGAGGTATAAGTCTGGAGAAAGAGAGACATTAATTTCTGTCCTGGAGGAAGTGACACAGGTAAGGATTGAATGTGGTCTCCCTGGAGAGCAAGTAGAGTGGGAATTAAGCCAACTGGATAGGACTGTGAATAGGAAGAAAAGCCACAGGGATAGATAGGGTGGGGAAGAAATGACTCTCATGATCTCTCGGATGCATCTGTTCTTCAAGGTTTTATCCTTGGCCACTCTGAGGTGTTGTAACACCAACAGCCAATGCTCTTGACACCAACTGAGTGTCCAATAATCGAATTCAATCCCAACACTATCCATCTAGAGTGAAAGTCAGATCCCACAAGATAAAAGGCTCAGTCCCACAAGACTACCCCCAATACAGATGCCAGTTGCAAGTCTTGGACCACTTACACATCTGACAGACATGGGCCATAAATTGGGGGGGCTCACAACCCCCTCCTCAGGTTTGATAATTTTCCAGAAGCATTCACACAACTCATAAAAACACTTTAGTTATGTTAACTGGTTTGTTATAAAGGATACAACTCAGCCACAGCTAAATAGAAGAGATCCATAAGGCAAGGTGCAGGGTAAGGGGGAGAAGGGTGCGTGGAGCTTCCATGCCATCTTAGGGCATGCCACCATCTTAGTACCTCTATGTGTTCACCATCCCAGAAACCCCAAATCTCATTGTTCAAGGGTTTTTATAGAGCTCAGTCCCCAGGATTCCAACTTCCTCAGAGGTGGGTGGCTGAACTAATAGTTCTAATCCTCTGATTGCTTGGCATCTTGATGACCGTCTCTGTCATGAGTACAAATTCAGGTATGATTAAAAGGAGTTTGTTATAAATAGCAAAAGACACTCCCATTACTCAAGGCAATCCCAGGGTTTTAGGAGCTCTGTGTCAGGAACCAGGGAAAAGGACTAGATATCTATTTCTTATTCTTCCATAGCCATATTCCTTACTTGTTTAGTATGTTTTCTTATCAATAGCTCTCCTATTTCAATACCGTATCTATGATGATAACTCCTGCAGTTATATTTCCAATTCTTGGATGAATCTAAGCTTTTAGTCTTGATCTACACAAAGTGATCTTTAAGTGATTTCAACATATTTGACATCCACAATACAATTAAATAAATCTGAGACCAGCAATTGAAACAATGAAGTTTATATTTAAGATGCCATGTACGATATTGTGCCCACAGTAGGTGCTCAATAAACATTTGATGATGGAATACAAACCCAGCTCTAGCTTACATATTTATCATTTTGGCCTTAGATAAAATAGAGAACCATAGGACCAATATTTATCTCAAACATCACCACATGATAGATATCAACTTTGTATAATATATATATTATATATAACTTTGGAAAAAGTTATATAACTACTGGAGACAAAGTTAAATTTTTCCATTTGAAGATTCATTGACAGTGTAAAAGAGATTAATTATTCATAGACTGGAATTATTTTTGTCTTCAAAGTCATATAACTTCATTCTTTAAGGCCCAAATAGTTATATATAAGTTTAAACATCAGATATATATATACATATATCTGATATATATACACATATATCTAATATATATATACACATATATGCATATATATACATATGTGTGTATATACGTATATATACATATATACGTGTATACACATATATATATGTATGTGTGTGTGTATGTGTGTGTGTGTGTGTATATACATATATGTGTGTGTGTGTTTTTTCCAAAAACAGTTGTTACGGGATGATCTGATTTTTTAATGTTATTTTGTCTTGACGAGAAACAACCCACGTTTTATGTGTCTTATGAAACTCATTTTAAAAATACGAAAAGAAGGATCAAAACATAAAGAGATGTTCAAAGTGCTTATCTGCCCTTAAAAGAGAACTATGTAAATTAGGCAAGAAAAATAGTGAATTCTGGGATTATACATCTAAAAGAATATTCCATAGAAATGGAAATTCTGATGCAACAGTTGTCCTTCTTTTAAGAAACTTTGGCTGGATGTATTGCCTAAATTAGAAATGTTAAATTATTTTACTTTGGAAACCATTTGTCAACATTGCACACTGGAAGAGTCACACATAAACCTACCCAACTGTGTCTTTATAATGTAGTCACGTTAAAGATAAGAACAATTCTTCACACTCCTGCTTTTGTCTGACGAAATCTAACAGTGAGGTACTCATTCTGTAAACCAGCAGCAAGTCTTTAAGCATGTAGAACAGTAAGCAAGTATATAAATTCATTAATATAGAACAATAAATCAGATCAATAAAGATTTACCTATCAGTAGTAGCTTATGCTTTAAAGGAAGAGATTATATATAATTTAATAAAGTTAAATTACCACAACATGATGTTATGTGAATACAATGCTTTGCTATCAATGTTACATGATGTGTTTAACTATTTATTATAGGAGAAAAAAAAGCATTAAATAATTAATAGCGTAATAGCACTTCAACAAAGTTGTTAAGAAAGTGTTAAATAGTTTTAAAGCTATCCATTCAGGAACTTTTTCATATTATTCACTTATTCATATTAATTGGAGTGGGTCCATATAAATTAGTGAAAAAATTGACTTGTAGAACATTTTAATATACATGTAGTTTTATAGCATGATACTTAAAACTACGGAAATGCTATCAGAATTACTAAGCAGAGGTTTTGCCGAGCTTACACTAAGGATGGATATGACTCATTTATAATAAACCTATTAACTGTAGGCAAATGTATGCTTTTAAAATTCTAAAACTTAATATGCATCTTAATGAGTAGGTTAAATATTTCTCCTTGAAATTTTACTCATATCATTCATTGACTTCCATTCTTTCATGGGTAGTGCAAAAGGAAATGTTGGCTCCACGATTACGTATGCAGTGAGGTTTAAACTGAGGAGATTTCATTTTCTACTTAAGAGGGACCATATTTAGAGCCATCTCTACTATTTTTGGTACTCTTACAAGAAGTTCTATTGCTTCCAGCCTTGGGCAAGTCCATGGCTCTGAACTTTCTATCAAATTCAGAATTCAGCTTAAAATGTTTACTAAGCCTCTATAAAGAACCGTAAAGATAAGTCTCAATTACTCCATGAATTTCTGCATCATTATTTTCATGTCATGGAGACTGTATAGTATAGTGTGAACTCTGGGTTCAAAATGATTGAATGTGAATTCACATATAAACCACGTCCCTTTGGGCAAGTTTAGCCCCTCTGTTACCAGCTGTAAAATGAGAAAAATAATAACAGAGAGTGGTTGTTAGGATTAAATCAGTTAACGCATATCAATGGCTTAGAATAATTTCTTGAACATGATGAGTACTCAATAAATGTTTACCTTAATTATTACAACATTTATTGTTTTCCGTTTCAAGTTAATTTCACAAAAGCCTTTCTAATGATCTATGCAGTTGAATACTTGTCTTTACTGTATCAAATGGGTAATTATCTTTATTCTCTTATACAAAGGAGTTAAAACCATATTTATTATTTTCTAATCAAGACTTACTGAATTAGCTGAAATTTTAGTATGAGTAAATAGTCTCTAGGTTCTGTTAACTACTGTGTCTGGTTTAGTTCTACATTCATTATGGTCTTATTTTATAACCTCCAAGCTAACTTTTTTCCTGACTTTCACCTTTTTTCCTCTTCTAAGCAAATCTCACCTCACATATTTTGAAAGAAAAATATTAGCCTCTATTTACTTACCTCTTCATACTCAGCCTAAAATAAAATGCCGAAAAGAGTAGGTAGGACAAACCACACCTGATCTACCACAAAATACTACTACACATTAAAGTACACAATTAAGAAACAAAACTTAAATGCCACTTGGTCAACCATTGTTTTTATACAAGACTTAATTCCTTGAGGATCTCTACTGTCACACAACTCCTCCTTGTGAGATGCACCTGAAAAGCAAGACGCTTCCTTTGTTCCTAACTTTCCTGATTTCTGTCAGGAATACAGCATGATATGGACTCAGGAACAGGCTGATTGTCTGTTCTTGACATTCCTGAGGACGTTTAGGTTATGAAGTTGATTATAGCATGAAATCTTGGGTTCTTGATTCTTGGAGTTTCACATCTCTCTCCTTCTCTTTGGTCCCTCTTCCTCCATTCTCTCTCTGGAGAAGTGGAGGATCATTGGAAAGAGGCTTAAGG
Organism: Cacajao melanocephalus; assembly: GCA_963573385.1. NCBI lineage: Eukaryota > Metazoa > Chordata > Mammalia > Primates > Pitheciidae > Cacajao > Cacajao melanocephalus. Next base: position 12,720 of record CAUYLG010028875.1, read on the forward strand.
AGGTACACGTCGGGCTCTAGTCTTCTGTTCACTTTTATGCTAATCTTATGCATAATCTGTGTTTATGCTTAGGTGCTACAACTTTTCTATTCTATTCTATTCCATGCTCCTAAAGATATGAATAAAAAATGGCTTTTTGACTTTATCATGCATAAAAATCATTTGAGAGAATTTATTTGAAATGTAGATTCCTGAGTTCATCCCTCCCCACCCACAATAGACTCTAATTCAGTATATTGGGTGGAACCTAGAGTCTGCCCTTTTAATATGGCTCTTCCGTAGATTGTGATATTTTCAGTAATAGTGAATTGTGATATTTGTGAATAGTTTCAGAAACTCTGCCTTAACAATGCTTCAATCAATAAAAAGCTTCCAGATTTCCAGCAAATTAAAACAACACAGGTAATCACAGCCAGTCAAACTGCCAAGTATTATATGGGATTTATCACTTTTCATCAGATTTTTTAAAAAATATTGAGATGGAGTCTCCCTCTGTCGTTCAGGCTGGAGTGCAGTGACATGATCTTGGCTCACTGCAACCTCCACCATCTGGGTTCAAGTGATTCTTGTGCCTCAGCCTCCCAAGTAGCTGCGGCTACAGGCAGGCACCACCACGCCCAGCTAACTTTTTTGTATTTTTATTAGAGACGAGTTTCACCATGTTGGCCAGGCTGGTCTTGAACTCCTGACTTCAGGCGATCTGCCTGCCTTGACCTCCCAAAGTGCTGGGATTATAGGTGTGAGCCACCGAGCCTGGCCCAGATTTTAATATTCGAATACCATTTCCTCCAGAGTCATCACCTTTAATTACATGGGAAAAACAAATTCTTCTTTTGACCGTGAAGAAATATGATTTCCTACGTTAGACTGAGATTATCATCAAGAAACAGCAACAGAGATGCTTGCTTTATCAGTTGGCTCTTCACGAAGTTATGCCACGGAGTCCACTTGACTCTCTAGGATCAATGCCTATTGCCCAGGAAAAGCCCAGTCTTCTTCTCATTTGTTGAATAACAGTTCCCCCTGCTGGAATACTTGCTGAAATCCCTTCTACATTATTAGCATTATTTTTTGGAGCAAAGCACTGGATTTTAAATTCAAAATCCCCTATTTTTAGCTCGAGGTCATGCCTTAATGATGATGCTTTCTGGGTTGGAGGAATCCTTTAAAAGTTGCATGGGGAAAGGTACTTTATTTTGACATGTGATTTGCCCACTGAAATTAATCCTAAAAGAAAATTAGAGACTTGGCTTAGTGGCCAGGGGTCAAGTCTCAAATTTCAGGTCTGGATTGAACACATTTTTATTTTAAGTAATTTTGCTATGCTCCCTTTTATACATTCCAAAATACATTGGCCAGAATTCCAGTGGGAAAGGGACCATGAGTTAGTAATGGCAATTCAGGATTCATCACACTAATTTTTCAATCCCTTTGATATGACTTTAAGCCATTTTATAAAACATGAAGCTATTTGATATAAAGGTATATGATTTCAGCCTACCAGATATTTATCAGCATGGTCTGAAAAGCCAGGTTATACATATTTAATATACTTTTAAAGTTTGGGAAATTGGTCCTACTTCTACCAACATGTGGAATTTGTATGCTTCTCTATTAAATATTGTAGATATTAGTCATTCTGAGCTTTCCATCATTTATCTTGCTATTCCCCGTCTTATATAATAATCTCTAACCCAGTAGATCTCAAAGTGTGGTCTAGGGGACTCCTGTATGGTCAAAATCATATTCATGCTAAGGTATTAATTCCCTTTTTTAGCTTTAATACAAATGGAATTTTCTGGAAGTGTGTGATGAGTGATATCTCAACAGATTAAATACAGAAGCAAATATAACAATCCATTGATTTTGCTTCTATTAATTTAGATATTGAAGAGAGCTGAAGAAAATATTTGTTTTACCTTGGAAAATGTAAATTTTTCAAAAAATATATTATTTGTGTTAAAATATATGGCTTATTATTATTTAAATTAAATATTTTTAAAATGTACCAGTTTTAATTTCTAATGTGGCAAACATTCATAAGTATAACCCATAAAAGCCAAAGCTTATTGAAGCCCCCCATAATTGCTAAGAGAGGAAAGGTGTCCTAATACCAAAGCATTTGAGAATGACTGCTGTTCACATTACATGCTCATTGCTTTTTTATGACCCTGCCTCGTCACTTTTTGGACTAAAATACTGTTCTCATACTTTTCATTTCGTACACGTAAATCTTCACCACCATTTGAACTCCAGCTCAATTTCTAATACTTTTATAAATGTTCTGCTCACCTCTACCCTACTGTTTCTCTCCCTCATCTGTTAAAAGTTCTAATGAGGTTCTCTCACTCCATTAATCCTTTTTCAACTTTTTAATTACAGTTTATTTTTCTTTATGACTTCTTGTTTATGTTAGTCTTTAAGATCCTTGAAGAAATTAAAAAGCAGAGTCTGCTTATTATTTGTGGATTTTTCTCTCCCCATTTCCAGAACTCAATATAATGCCTAGCACAAAGCAGGTAGTCGATAAATACGTTTTGGGTATGCGTCCTACCCAAACTACCTACCCTACTTTGAACTTCCTTCTGAGTTCAAAGAATTCTTTCTAAACCTACTGCAGATTTGATTCGGTGCAAACAATGAATGCAGAAACATCTCTAAGCACAACTGTGAACAGACAGAATTGTCTATAGCTGCCTCCAGTCTCCCTGTTACCTTTTGCCACCCATACAGTTCCTTTCTTTCCTCTTCCTGTCCCCTTCAAGATTCCCACTGCCCTTCCCAAGATTCTTCCTGCCTAGGAAACTTGTAAAATAAACTTTAAAAAATTCTTCACATAAATTGGCCAATAAACTTACAGCCTCTTTTATGGCTTCAAATTTTTATGTAATGAGGTTGGACATAAAGAAGAAAATAAACCAAGAAATCAGCTAATCATTTATTTTTTCTCTGCAGTACTTACATTTTAAATAGAGACCTTGGAACAATCTCTTTTTTGTAATTTAAACTAGGTAGGAGAAATCTTTCTGTTTGGTGGGGAAAGGGTCTTTTTGTTGTTGTTGTTGTTTTGTTTGCAAAAGTGGAACCATCCGACATGAATATCATTCTGACTGTAATTCCTGGTAGACTTCTCACTGAGGGAAAAGAGTGAGAGAAACCTAGAAGCTAACTTCGGCCTGTCTCCTCAACTTCATTGTTATCGTACTACTAATGAAGATAATAATTGTAATACTAAATCTCATCCCCTGAGCAGTCGTTTATAGGAAATAGGTTGTATGGGCATGCACATTTCAAAATGGGATGTAGCATGTAATGTCTTTATGTATATGTACAACAATACTTTTCATGAGAAGCACAGCAAAATGAGGAAAAGAGACTAAAGTTGGGCATCGGGAAACCTCAAGCCTGGTGTCTGTCTCCCAGAAAAGAGCTACGTAGCCTTAGTTGGGCCACTTAAATTCTCCAGATCTGTTTCCTCACCATTACCCAATAATTTCTGAGTCCTCTTTTGGAGCTGATTTAGTAAAATCAAAATACGAACCTAGATAACCTCTAATTTATTTCCAGTTTCATTGAGAAAATAAATTAATGTTGGCTCTAGATATTCAGCATAGCTAAATTACAAATAGCTGGTTCAGGTTCACCAAGTTCATCGAAAAAGTTAATGGTGAAATCAAGGCAAAGATCTAAATTCAGTGAACTTCATATTCTTTTTCTTTTCTTTTCTTTCTTTTTTTTTTTTTGAGATGGAGTCTCGCTCTGTCGCCCAGGCTGGAGTGCAGTTGCGCGATCTCGGCTCACTGCAACCTCTGCCTCCTGGCTTCCAATGATTCTTCTGCCTCAGCCCCCTGACTAGCTGGGACTACAGGTGTGTGTAATCATGCCTGGCTAATTTTTGTGTTTTTAGTAGAGATGGGGTGTCACTATATTGGCCAGGCTGGTCTCGAACTCCTGACCTTGTGATCTGCCTGGGCAGGCCTCCCAAAGTGCTGAGATTACAGGCCTGAGCCACTGCACCCAACCTTTTAAAAATTTTTTTGAGTTGGGGTTTTGCTCTTGTCACCCAGGCTGGAGTGCAATGGCACAATCTTGGCTCACTGCAACCTCCGCCTCTTGGGTTAAAGTGATTATCCTGCCTCAGCCTCTGAAGTAGCTGGGATTGCAGGTGTGCACCATCATGCCCAGCTAATTTTTGCATTTTTAATAGAGATAGGGTTTCACCATGTTGGTCAGGATGGTCTTGAACTCCTGACCTCAGGTGATCCACCTGCCTTGGCCTCCCAAAGTGCTGGATTACAGGTGTGAGTCACCGCAGCCGGCCCTTCATTTTCTACTGTGTAAGATTTTAGCTCTAATATCAACCCAGTATCAAGGAAAGGGTGGATATAAGGGTGAGGACTCCTAATGGTGACATAAACACAAGCAGAACTGGATTAAATGATTTCTTAACCTACCTTCAAACTAAGTAAATCTATGATTTAAAAAAAATCTTTTTTTCAACCTTTTTCCCCTCACTGGATATCTCTTACACAACACCAAAAAATCTTTTGAGTGACATGAGACACATAAATATTAAGATTATCAATATTAATTTAGTCAATATTAAATTTGTTTATCTGTCCTTTCTTCTTCCGCCACTTTTGTTCATGAATTTCAAACATTAAATTTTCCAGTGTGTGTAAATGATAAGGAAGTTTGTAGAATCATATTCCTGTTTGTTCATGACTATGAACTATAGCACACTGGTGGCTTACGCTATCCCTAAGGTGCCATATGCTAAAACTTTAGAAAAACACTGCAATTATAAATTTTTGCTGATTCTGTTTTGTGGAACATATTTCAAAAGTTCTGAAGTCAAAAATTGGTTTATTAAAATTAATTCTGAATTATATTTCCCCTTTTCCTTCCCTTGTGGATTTTTCTGGCATTCATATTTATTTCCACTTATTAATAATATATAGCATAGGATCTTCACATTTCAAAAAGTAAACATAGCAAATAGTTCCTTCCACAGGAATTAGTTCATAAAAGTGCCTGAAATTGTATCTGCTGTCTGAAACTCTAAAGAAAAATTACTTAAATGTACTTATCAAAGGCAGATGGGGCCCATCACCAGCCAGCAGGAAAAACCCATCAACTAAGGTTATGACAAAGAGAGTCCCTTTTAGAATATTAATTATGGGATTGTTTGACAAGTGCAGTCATAAGGTTCCTTCTCGTTTTATTCAGACACTAATTAATTTTTTTAAAATCCTTAAGAACTGGAGATACCATGTCATCTTGAAGGCTCATTCCTTTTAAATAGGACATTGGCTAATTAATATTTATACACCCTTGTTTAGGTAACTAGAAAACAGTCACCAGGGATGGCCTTCTCAGCCAATAGCCATGGCTAAAGATGCTGGTACTTCTCAGGCATTTGAAACATTAGCAAGCCAATGAAATGGAAGAAGGTGCTTAGGTAGGTCCTTAATAAATACTTGCTGAATGATTAAAGCTAAAATGGGATTTCACTTTGAAGATTACATATGATATTGTGCCACTGAATTTTTTTTCAGAAAATTTCTGCTCTAATAAGAAATGCACCTGAGAGAACAGCAATGGTCATTATTTATACTGATAGGAAAATTAAACAAAGAGAAAGAAAATTTGAAGGTGGAATTAACAATACAATTCCTAAGTCCAATCAGAAATGCACTGCAATATTGTCCTTCTGTGTGGAGGTCATCGTTACCAGATGGTCCCCCTGATCTGCAATGAAATGAACAGATACTGTCCAAATGCCCTATAAATAAATGCTAATAGTTTTCTTATTTTAAAGAGAACAATTCTATAAGCTTAATTCTATAAGCTTTCTCAGAGATTAAAAAAATCCAATGGAATGTTAAAGAATAATATTATAAACACAGAATTTAATGGAATAGGATAGCTAATGCTAAAACTTAAAATGCGTGTTAAATATAATGACAGTAGATAATTGACACTGAGCAGTTTAACTTATAGAAAGAATAACATTGTAGATACAACTGAAAATAGTACAGAGAAAATAAGAATGGTCAACATTTTAAATTGTCTACAAAGCAGAAAATACTTTTAAACCCTGAATTTAAGATATTCTGGTGATAAGTGAATTACTTTAACATCATAAATTTATTCTTCTTGTAGTAGATTCTTATCTCAATTTACTATAAAGAGGCTGTAGTAATTTACCATTGCTGCTGTAACAAATGACTAAAAAAGTGATAGCATGAAACAACACTGATTTATTCTCTTACATTTCTGGAGATCAGAAGTGAAAATCAAGTTCACCTGGTTAAAGTCAAATGTCAGCAGGAGTGGTTATTTTGGAGGCTTGGAAGGGAGTCTCCCTTGCTTTTGCCCTTTCCAGCTTCCAGTGGCTGCCTGTATTTGCTGATTCATGGCCCATTTTTCCATCTTCAAAACACATCACTACAATGTCTGCTTCCATCATCACGTAGACTTCTTTTCTGATTCCTCCTGGGTCCCTCTTCTAAGGACTGTTGTCATTACATCAGTCTCACCCAGATAATCTCTGATAATCTCCCCATCTGAAGATCCTTAATTTCATTACATCTGCAAAGTCTCTTTTTGCCACATAAGATAATATATTCATAGCTTAAGAGAATTAGGGCATAGACATCTTGGAGGGGCTATTATTCAGCTTACCACAAAGGCTAAAAACCAGAAGAGACCTTCTAAACATATGCCTACAAACCCAGAGTAAGCATAAGCTTCATGTATTAAGTGAATGTGTTTATCCAGTTTTTAGGGCTTTCTTCTCAAGGCAATTTGGCTTCCTTTCTATTCGGGGGTGGGGTTTGAAGACTTGTCACCAGTAGAATATCTGGCACTGGATGATGTTCATTCTAATTGTTAGTTCAATATAAGCAAGTCTTACTAATAAGTAAAGCTATGTGTCAGAGAAGAAAATGTTGACAAGTTTATGGTAATCCATGAAATTTTCATTTTCACAAACTGAAGCATCAGTCTTCAACAATGCGAGAGAGCAGAAGCAAATTGCTCAATTTGGCTAATGCAGTTCACTAAACATTTTGATTTTCTATAAACTTAGCACCACTGAAAGGGGTTAAGATATCAAACAATTCCCTAAATTCATTAAGCATGCTTGAAAATGATTGTCTTCAGTGTTTCTCTGATGAACTCACAACCAGTAAATTAGCCCATGGAATCACAGCTCATTAGTATCTGCAGAAATTATGTTAATGAGAAATTTAAAAAGCAAATAGCAGGTGCAGTTCTGTCTTTTCTTCATGATGATCTCTCAGAAACACAAGGTTGGTCAGATTCAATGGGTTAATCTTGCCTCTCTTTTCAAATACCTGACAAAGGCTAGAAATGGCATTTAGAGACCTTCTGGAAATAATTATAAACATGTACTCGCTGAACAATACTTAAAAGATTTTATCAGAAACATAAGAAAATCCATTCATTACTTCTAATTCATTATTTATAATTTGGCATGCTATCTGTCACTAAATCAAATGTCTTCCATGGGTTCCATACCAGTACATAATTTTCTCTCATGATCTCCCAAGGTGAATTGAAATTCTGTTAATCACGTTTCTCTGAGAATGGGAAGTCCTAACAGGACAGCCACTCCAATTTCTCTTTCTTATTCTCCTCACTTAAGTACCCAAGGTATGAATAGTGGGGTTGAAGGTTTTATCTGAGCAGTTAGTATGGAAATATAGAAATTTTGGATGGGCGCTGAAGCATATCAATGTACAAAATGCCACAGCAAAAATGAATTTCTATTTTGATATTTAAGAGGATGGAAAATATGGTTATCTTTGCAGATTGCAGTAGAAGGAAAAAAAGTGATCATGAAGGATTTCTGCTGTAATGCAGAAGCAGTAATGGATTAGTGTGTGTGTGTGGGGGGGAAACTCATGAGATAAAACCAAACACGGAAATAAAGCTGCAATCCATGTCAAAGATGTGTAATTGTCAGTCAGAATAGGATGGCCGTAAATGAAGAGTGGCAGTCATTCTTATAGGTAGTTGCAAAAGCAGAGACCTGGATTGATTGTAGATTTTCACTGATTCAACAATTGGATTTGATTTTTTAAAAAAAGGGATGATAGGCTGTGTTTAAGATACGTAGTAGACATTACCACTGTACATAGTTTTTAGTTCCCCTCTTCCTTCTGGAATAAATGAGATCACGCTTCCTTGCTCTCTTGAAGTTAGGTGCACTTCTTGGCAAAAGCATTTGAGAGCAAGTGAGCAGTTGGCCCTGCCCTCTTCCTTTTCTACTATGACAGGCAATGTTCTAGACAGTAGGACTTCTTTGAATTCAGACACCAGAATGAGGTCTGCATTGAAACAGAGCCTTCTACAGAAACATGATGAACATGTAGAATGAATAAGAAATGAAACGTTGCTGTTTATGCCACTGAAATTTTAGAGGTGTCAACCTCAGAATAGCCTAGCCTATTGATAAGGAAGGACCCAATTATTTGGATTCCCAAAAATGTTGGTAGCTTGGATTTTAGATGTGGCAGAAAGATCAAAAGCAAAGAGAAGAATTAAAACAGCACTACAGGGTAACTTGCTTATAAATTATTACATCATAGCAACAAAGCTACTGATCTTTTCTCTCTTGCATTCTCAATTCTGAGTTAAGTTTTTAAAATCGAAAAGTTAAATGTTTTCGATAAGTACAGATTGAGTATTCTCAATACAAAAATGTACAACCTGAAATGCTACAAAATCTGAAACATTTTGAGCACTGAGATGGCATCACAAGTGGAAAATTCTGTACCTGACCTCCTGTGATAGGTCACAGTAAAAATGCAGGCACAAAAAATACACACGATTTATTCAGTCTTCCCATGGGAAAAAAGACCCTCCCCTCCTGGCCCTCTTTAGCTGTGTTGTATCTTTTCCATGTATGCCCAAATTCCCCCATGGAAGCACCCTCACAAAGCATAATAAAATGACAGCGTGCAAGGCCTGATGCACCCATGTTAAGTTTCCCGCAATGCCCACATGTGGTCAAGACTTGTATTGTGCATTAATTGTTCTGTTGTTCTATTCTTTGTTTTATAGCCTAAACATATTGTTGAAAACGTCAAAAGGCCTCCAGATACCCCTGTGGGTCACAGTAATAAGAAAGAGAGGAAGCATTTATATTTTTCTATAGCACAGGAATTCAAGCTGTTGGAGAAACTGAGAAGCAATGCGAGTGTGAAACGTCTTACAGTAGAGTGTGATGTTGGAGTGACCTGAAGAAAGAGAAGGATAAACCACTGAAGTTCTACAGTGATGGTAAAGAACAGAAGTTAATGAAAAATTTAAAATGAACACTGCATAAAGCTAAAATTAAGATCTCAATCATGTATTGAAACAGTGGGTCTGTCAGTGTCACAGTGAACACATGCCACTTAATGGCATGCAGATCATGAAATAATCAAAGATAGGTCACAATGAACTGAAAATTGAAGGAAACTATGAATATTCAATAGGATGGCTGTAGAAATTTAAGAAAAGACATAGCTTTACATTTTTAAAGGTTTATGGTCATAAAGCATCTGCCGATCATGAAGCAGTGGAGAAATTCATTGACAAGTTTGCCAAGGTTATTGCTGATGAAAATTTGATGCCAAAACAAGACTATAATGCTGATGAAACATCACTGTCTTTATGTTACTGCCCAGGAAAGACACTGACTCTAGCTGAGGAGACAGCCCCTAAAGGAATTAAAGATGCCAAGGGTGGAATAACTGAGCTGGGATATGCTAATGCAGTAGGCATGCATAAGTGTAAATTTGTTGTGATAGGCAAAAGCTCACATCCTTGCTGTTTTCAAGGAGTAAAAATTTTACCAGTCCATTACTAGGTTGACAAAAAGGCATGGATCACAAGGGACATCTGTTTTGTTTGGGTTCACAGTCATTTTGTTCCAGCAGCTTGTGGTACAAAATGCAGGAAAGCTGGACCAGATGATGACTGCAAGATTTGGTTATTCCTTGACAACTGCTTTGCTCACTCTCCAACTGAAATTCTCATTAAAAATAATGTTTAGCTGATGTACTTTCCCACAAATGTAACTTTATTAATTTAGCCATGTGACCAGGGTGTCCTTAGATCAATGAAGAGTAAACACAAAAGCAGGTTCTTGAACAGCATGCTAGAAGCAGTAAACAGAGGCACTCTCCTGGGAAGGAGAGTTTAGCACGAAAGATATCATATATATGGTTGCTAATGCTTAGAACAATGACTGAAGACACAGTTGTGTATGCTTGGCACAAACTCTGGCCTGCAACTTTGTTCAGTGATGATGATGAACAATATGCAAAAAATATACCTTCAGAGTTCATCATAAGCTGGAAGAAACAGATATCAGAGAAATTTTTCAATGATGAGGTTCCGGCTATTCATTCACTGACCAATGAATAAATAGCTGAGATGGTTCTCAATTAAGGTTATCAAGATGATTGAGATGATGAAGATGATATAATTAAACTGCAATTAAGTGCCTAGAGATGACATGGTTAAAATGTGTGATGGTTTATTGAAGAAACTGAGCAATGTGCATTCATAAAAGAACAAGAAATTATGTCAGTTTATAACATTGAACAGAGACTCCTAAGACAAAAAAACATTGTTAATGAGGGAGATAACTCTGGAGAAAACGTTTTAAAAACCTGTCTAGTAGATTGCCTCCTCATCCCTAGAGGACCCAATTTCTGGTCCCTCAACTGCTTCTGATATTTCCTCACACCTAAAAAAATAAAAATACAGTGTATAGTAACCTTTTAATAAAAACACAGCATCATAGGTGGAAACTGCAAGCCTGCCATTGTCTATTGTTGCTGTCATTTAACAGCTGATTCAGGTATTCTGGTGATGATAATGTGCTCTGCTTAGTTACCCAGACAGTTTTTTTTTTTGAGTTGGAGTCTCCTTGTCACCCAGGCTGCAGTGCGAAGGTGAGATCTCAGATCACGGCAACCTCCGCCTCCCAGGCTCAAGCAATTCTCCTGCCTCAGCCTCCCGAGTAGTTGGGATTACAGGCACCCATCACCACACCCAGCTAATTTTTGGTATGTTTAGTGGAGATGGGGTTTCACTATGTTAGCTAGGCTGATCTCAAACTCCTGACCTCAGGTGAGCCACCTGTTTCAGTCTCCCAAAGTGCTAGAATTACAGGCCTGAGCCACCATGCCTGGCCATTTTTTCACTGTATTAATGGTGTCATTTTTTAAAAATTATAAGTACTATTATGTGAAAAAGTGTAAGAAAATGATTGCTAACAGTGGCATATAAATTCAGTGTCAGGAATGACGGTGATGCCAAACAACCACAGATTTTCCACATAGGTGACCGACATGGGGACGCTTTTGCTTTCTGATACTGTTTCATGCACAAAATTATTTAAAATGTTGTATAAAATTACCTTCAGGCTGTGTGTATATATAAAATATAAATGAATTTTGTGTTTATATTTGAGTCCTTTCCCCATGATATCTCATTATACGTATGCAACTATTCCACAATCTGAAAAAATTTGAAATCAGAAACATTTCTGTTCCCAAGCATTTTAGATAAGGGATGCTCAAATCTGTACCTAACATGACCTGTTTCAATATTTGTCTAGACATCCCTAAGCCATCCACTAAGCATCATTTTTATGCAAGTATATTAATGGAGTCTTGGCTAACCAGTATATAAATTAGTTGAATTTTAACTAATTTATTTCCTGACAAGGTACATAGTTTTAATTGACAAGAATCCTTATTCAGCTTGACTAATGCTCCCCAGGTATTTGTTTCAGTTTAAAAAGAGACACTTACAAAAATCACCATAATGAGTAAATAATTACCTGTTGCTAAAAACAACCTGTAAGGATTATTTGAAAGGTACCACTTGGGTTGAACTTTCTCCAGACTAAATACCAAAAATGTTTAAATGCCAAATCATATCATAAATATATCTGGATAAAAAGATTTTAACTTGTTATCATCACCACTGTTAAGAATCTATACTATAATAAACAGTCTTTTCTATTCAATGATGTTTTTCTAATGTACAAACTGACAAGTCTCAGTTGAATATGTTTATAAATTTTATGATTCTTTTCTTCCTTCAGAAGTGTCTGATATTAGATTCAGTGATTGCAGATCAAAAGGTTTAACTTTGAACTGGTATGATTAAAAGCAAAAGTGGAGGAAAATACACTATTTTCCCATCTCTACAGACCTCTGCTTAAGCAGAAGTAAAAGTAAAGAGACAAATGGAAATATGTGGTGTTTCCACAGACTTGGGGAATTTATTGTTTCTTATGTTCATCTGGGAGATCTAACTGAAAATAATAAATCAGGCATGGAATGTCTACCTATAACAACTCCTAAAGATTCCCATCTTATTATATTTTTGGATGGAAAGTTGACATTGAAATTAGAATAGGAAGAGAAAGAGCAACTAGATTATTCATTGAATAGTTTTCTTTCTGCCCTTTACAAAGCTACATGGATGTAAATTTTTAAGGAACAACATAATCATAAGAGTCAAAGATCATCGACTCTCTGTGAACTGTAAAGTTATATTGGTTGGTAGAAAGGAGACGATTAACTTTGAGTTTCTCTTGAATGTGCTCACATCTGGCCCTACATGACACCGACACGTTATAATGTTCCAAAATTGCTCATTATTGCAACAACCACATCCAACTTAAAAGAGACATCCAGCTGTGCTGAACTTTTCTATTATATTACAGGCTGCCTTTTCTAGATGTAATTATTTTATACAATGATTCCCAAAATGAATACATAGCAAGTCTTCCCTTACAAGTTTTCTCAGTTGAATCAAACTCGATACCTATAAAATATCAAATATATAAATTTTGTGAATATTAATAATCAAATAAATAGAAAATGAATCAAACATTCAACAAAATATGTGAGGAAAATGAAAACAAAACAAATATAAAGTAAGTAGAAAAAAGGGATTTATAAAAATAATGAAAAAATAAATTAGAAAATAGAAAATAACCAATAATAATTATTCATCAAATGGTCATTACCTGGCACCATTCTAAGCATTTTACATATGTTAACTCATTTAATTATCATAAAATCATAATAAAGTAAGACTGGAAGACAGATTCTGCCACATGTACTCTGATTTCAAAAACAAATATAGTTGAAGGAAAATCTAAACTAAAATGTTGATCATCTATATAAGATAAATCTACAAATAAATTGTAAAATGAGAAAGAAGTTAAAATAATATACATGTACTTTTTGGCATTAAAAACATTTTCAACTAATATATTTGAAATGCCGATGCTATATATTTTGATGACAACAAAACCTGAAAAGGACAATGCTAAAAATAATACTATAGATCATTCCTATTAATGCATACTCATGGAAACATACAAATTAAATTTCAAAATCGACCTCATAATTTTAGCTTAGCAATTCTGAAACTATATTATGTGTATATTAGGATTGAAAAGTAAATATCATGTGGACAAATATAGATAGGTTTCTCTGTGGTCCGGGAAAATAGTTAAAAATAAGGAAAGAGGGAAGGCAAGAATAACTATGGTGTTGGATTGGAATCAGAAATATCAAAAGGAACTCATGGTTTTTAATATGCCTTTTAAATGGATAGCTACAGAAATGAATATAAACATATGTGCCTGCTTGAGTATATACACATCTATTTTCTAGCTCTATATACTGAGAGGGCCTAGAAGCAAAGATGCCCCAGTAGCAATGAATACATCTAGCACCCAGGTCTTGAATTCTAAGTACCACTCTCTAAGAAAAGGAACCAGAGTTTCTTGGAAAGATGGCTAATAGCAGTCCTCTGGAAGAAAAAAATACAAGATGAACCTGGAATGGTTTTCAGTGCCAGAAAATATGAAAGTTCTCCCCTAAAAGGATCATATTCAACCGATACATGAGCCAGTAGTCTGAAGGAATGTGTAATGTCCAAATCTGGGACAATTTAAGCAAGAAAATACAGAATGATAGTAATGAGTTATAAACTACTGAATAGAAAAAATTGTTAATCCATACTGACAATTGAATAAAGATATAATTGGGAAAAGCAAAACAGCTCTTCCATTTAATAGAATTCCAGTTACTAAATGAAAGAGAAATGATAGAAACAGAAAATCACCATTAGGCAAATTAATAAAGAATTAATAGTTGCAAACAAAAATTATTGATACATGCTAAAATTAGTGTAAAGATGTTTACATAAGGTGTTTTCACAGTCTCCAAGTATTTGTCCATAAAATACTTATTAATTACAAAGAGGAAAATAGAACTTTCTGTGTGGAAAAACTGGAAGACATAACCTTAACCAAATGATTAAAGTTAACATCACCAGTAATAAGCCACACTGACAGGGTGTTGCTCCTGATACGATGCACTGAGGAGGGCACGATATTGGTTCCTGGTAGCTCAATGTAATAATGAGAAAACATGAGACAAACCTAAACTGAAGAACATTCTACAAAGTAACTGACCAGCAATTTTCAATTACAAGAAGGTCATGAAAAATAAAAGGAAGATTTTAGAACCATTGGACATTGGAGAAGAGCAAGGAGACATAAGAACAAAATGAAGTGTAGAATCCTAGACACATTTTCTTCCTTCCTTCCTTCCTTCTTTCCTTCCTTCCTTCCTTCCTTTATTTATTTATTTAATTTATTTATTTGAGACAGAGTCGCTCTCTGTCACCCAGGCTGGAGTGCAGGGGAGCCATCTCAGTTTACTACAACCTCTGCCTCCGGGGTTCAAGTGATTCCCCTGCTGCAGCCTCTTGAGTAGCTGGAACTACAGTCATGAGCCACCGCGCCCAGCTGATTTTTGTTAATTTAGTAGAGACAGGGTTTCACCATGTTGGTCAGGCTGGTTACGAATTCCCGACCTCAAGTGATCTGCCTACCTCAGCCTCCCAAAGTGCTGAGATTACAGGCATGAGCCACCGCAGTTGGCCTTGTTTTCTTTTTTACTAGCTCTTTAAAACTAAATGACATTAACCTATTGTCACATCTGCCATGGAATTTTTATTGGTTTTCCTTTTGCTCATGTCTATTTATCGTATTTTTCACATTGGCATGTTAAAATTCTTTTCTAATAAAAAGATCTATTATTCCTTTTCAACTTTTCCCAATTGTTTTTATACATAATAATATTTTTACTATCTCTAGAAATTTGATATTCACCTAGATTTTTTATCTTTTTATAGTTATAGTTTTTTAAATAGAAAGGCTGGTGAAATTTAAATATGGCCTGTAGCTTGTTTAACAGTATTGTATTAATGTTAGTTTTCTGGTTTCAATAATGGTTTAATTATGGCTCTGTATGATATCAACATTAAAGGATCTGAGTAAAGGTACATGGGAGCTCTCTTTACTATTTTTGATACTTTTCTATGTCAAAAATATTCCAAAGAAAGATTTAAAACATCAGCAATGGCAAAATATGATTTATTCAGAATTGTTGGGATTGCTTAATATTGGTAGATTTAAAAATACATTTCACCAGAATAAGAAGCGTAATAGAATAAGCTATTACAATTTCAATATGTTTTGAGAAAAATGGTACAGCATTCACATATTTTTATGATAAAAACTCTTAGAAAAGGAGAAATGATAAATAATGCATTGTCTAACATCACGCAAATAAAACAACATTAAAGTTGGAAAAAAGAAATAACACTCAATTTTAACACTGTGATTTACAATTATTCTGGAGACTCTGGCTAATAAAATAATATTTTTGTTTGTTTGTTTTTTCTGAGATGGAGTCTTGTTCTGTCACCCAGGCTGGAGTGCAGTGGTATGATCTCAGCTCACTGCAACCTCTGCCTCCTGGGTTCAAGCGATTCTCATGCCTCAGCCTTTCCCGAGTAACTGGGATTACAGGCACATTCCACCATGCTGGGCTAATTTTTGTATTTTTAGTAGAGATAGGGTTTCACCATATTTGTCAGCCTGGGCTCGAACTCCTGACGTCAGGTGATCCACCTGCCTCGGCCTCCCAAAGTGCTCGGATTACAAGCCGAGCCACCTCACCTGGCCTAAAATAATTTTTAAAACAAATCAGAAAGAGACCAAATTATTATCAATTGCATTAACTGCAATTAATTATGTTAATTGCAGTCTGATTATATATGAAGAAAACAAGAACAAAACAAAACAAATGTAACCAAGGAGAGAGTTCAGTATAATTACTCGACAGAAGAGAAATACATAAACAAATATGTACCTTTTTAATAAACTGGCAGTATCAATTTATTTCATATAATGAAGGAGAAAGGATTTCATTCACAAGAACAACAGCAAAATTTCTAGCAATTACCATTTCAAATACCTGTAGAGACTATTTAGGTGAAACTATTTAGCAACAAAAATATGATTTGAATAAGTAAAGTTAAACTTGAAGTTCCCTGTATAAAAAGTCTGTATATTATAAACTTATTAATTCTTTTTAAAAATTTTATAGATTAACCAACATCAAAGAAGGTTTTTTTTTTAATGTAACAGAAAACATTGTAAACTTCATCTAAAAAGATAAAAGACAAGAGTAGTTAACAGTGAATTATGAGAAAAGCTCTTGTCTCTGTTAAACATATAAATATGTCTTAAATTAGTTAAAACAGTGTGGGCCAATAGAAGTGTCTGATGAATAGATCAAAGCAACAAAATAGAGATCAGTGCAACCATATTTATATAATGGGGAATTATCACAAGCCAGTGGAAAAGCAACAGATTATCCAGTAGTTACAGTGCAGTGTGCTACTCATAGACACAGTGTTTGGATCCAAACTACCTGGGAATTAGTCTCAGCTCTGTGCTTCGGTAACCTCAGGCAAGTTACTTAACTCCTCTGTGCCTCTGGCTTTTTATCAGTAAAATGGGAGCTAGTGATAGGATTAACCTCCCAAGATTTTGGTGTGAATTGAGAATTCTCAAATAGAAATTGTATTTGAGAATGCAAAGACTAGAAAAGATCCTGACACATAGGAACTGCTCAATATTTATTATGTTGCAGAGTTTTAGAGAAAACTGATGGAATGATGTGGACAATAAAAACAAAGATCAATATTTCATGCATCATGTAAGTTCTAGCTAGTTTAAATATCACATGCAAAAATATAAGCTAATGTTAAATCTCTAGAGACGGTGATGATTTTTCTATACAAAACAACAAAAGTCAGGGAAAAATGACCATTTGATTAGAGAAAAAAATAAAATTCATATATGTTGAAAAAACCAAATAGACATGTACAGAGGAAAAACTGGGAAAAACTCTTAGGGCAAATCTGAAAAAAAATCATTGTCATTAACATACAAAGAGATATTAAAAGAAAAGAATCAATGTTTCAGGAAGTCTTCATTCATGGGATAAGATATATTACTATTCAAAATTGTGTTGTTGAAAAATGACAATGTGAAAATAGTCACCATTTTTTGCATATAGTAAAAAATTAGGATTCAGAATTAATTCTATAATATGCCCTATCTATGGTGCATATTGAGATAATACGTGTCTTTTTGTTTATAGTTCTCAAGAGTTTTTCCTCCTATATTTTCTGTTATTACCAGAAAGGTTATAAGCACACAGAAAAAGAAATGCTAGATAATTGAAACTAAAGGCTAAATGGGGAAGTAAAATACGATGAAGTCTAGACCAAGCTATTAGTACTAACTAAAACTAGCTGACTAAAATGTACTAAATCCAAGACTGGGCTACTTAGATACCACTTAAAATCTCACCGACATAGGCGTAGGCAAGGACTTCATGACCAAAACACCAAAAGCATTGGCAACAAGGGCCAAAATAGATAAATGGCACCTAATCAAACTCCACAGCTTCTGCATGGCAAAAGAAACAGTCATTAGAGTGAATCGGCAACCA
>CAUYLG010028878.1:0-21669 GCA_963573385.1 Cacajao melanocephalus
ATGTGCCTTGGGGTTGCTCTTCTTGAGGAATATCTTTGTGGTGTTCTCTGTATTTCCTGGACTTGAATATTGGCCTGCCTTGCTAGGTTAGGGAAGTTTTCCTGGATAATATCCTGAAGAATATTTTCCAGCTTGGATTTGTTCTCTTCATCACATTCAGGTACACCTACCAAATGTAGATTAGGTCTTTTCACATAGTCCCATATTTCTTGGAGACTTCGTTCATTCCTTTTTACCCTTTTTTCTCTAATCTTGCCTTCTCGTTTGATTTCATTGAGTTGATCTTCGACCTCTGCTATCCTTTCTTCTGCTTGGTCAATTCGGCTGTTGAAACTTGTGCATGCTTCGCGAAGTTCTCATGTTGTGTTTTTCAGCTCCCTCAATTCATTTATATTCCTCTCTAAGTTGTCCATTCTCTTTAGCATTTTGTTAAATCTTCTTTCAAGGTTCTTAGTTTCTTTGCATTGAGTTAGTACATGTTCTTTTAGCTCACGGAAGTTTCTTATTATCCACCTTCTGAAGCCTGATTCTGTCAGTTCATTGCACTCATTCTCCGTCAGGCCTTGTTCTCTTGCTGATGAGAAGCTGCAGTCCCCTGTAGGAGGAGAGGCATTCTGATTTCGAGTGTTCTTAGCCTTTTTGCACTGGTTTCTTCCCATTTTTGTGGATTTGTCCACCTGTCGTCTTTGTAATTGCTGACTTTCAGATTGGGTCTGAGTGGATGTCTGGCTTGTTGGTGATAAAGTTTTTTCTGTTTCTTAGTTTTCCTTCGGTGGACGCCCTTTCCCCACAGAGCTAGGCCTTCCCCGGTTCAGCTGTGCTTACTGTGAAACTCTCAGGTCCTCAGTGCTTCCAATTGCTATTCTCCTTGTGGGGATGGGACTGGCTGAGCCCGACTCAAAGGGCACCCAGTCCTGTATACTCTGCACTGAGAAGCGCTGCGCTGCACCAGGGCGCCGGTAAAACAGCCACGCCAGCCAAAAGAGTCGCGCTGGTGACCCGTGTGGCTCCTCTGCTGGGTATCTCCCAGTTTGTGGGCAACAGAAATTCGTCTGAAATTGCGGTGTCCACTTGCTCTCTGTGCTTTCACTGGGAGCTATAATCCTGAGCTGCTGTTAATCGGCCATCTTGGATCTCTCTCCACCCAGTGATGAAGTTTTTTCTGTTTCTTAGTTTTCCTTTGGCGGACGCCCCTTCCCCACAGAGCTGGACCTTCCTGGTTCGGCTGTTCTTGCTGTGAAACGCTCAGTTCTCAGCATTTCCAATTGCTGTTCTCCTTGTGGGGATGGGACCAGCCGAGCCCGACTCAAAGGGCACCCTGTCCTGTATACTCCACACCGAGAAGCACCGTGCCGGGGTGCCGGCAAAACAGCCGTGCCGGCCAAAAAAGTCGCGCTGGTGACCCGTGTGGCTCCTCCGCTGGGAATCTCCTGGTCTGTGGGCGACAAAAATGCGTCTGAAAGTGCAGCGTCCACTTGCTCTCTGCGCTTTCACTGGGAGCTACAATCCTGAGCTGCTGTTAATCGGCCATCTTGGATCTCTCCACTTTCGGGATGTACCCTTTTAAGGCCTGAAAAGGGAAGAGGGAAGGGCAGGGTCCATCTGGCTTGCAAAGATGGTGTTGTTTTCTAGTTTTTAGGGCTTGAGTTTCTGGTGCAGAAGTGGTACGAGTTCTGGTGTCTGGAATGTAGTCTGTGTCATCTGGTGCGAGGTGGCTCCTGCATTGTTATTTCTTCAGTGGGCCAGTTCTGCAGAGTGGTTTGGGACATTTTTCCTGAAAGGTTAGCCTGGAGACTCATTTTCCACAACTCTACCTTGTGAGAGAGATGCTTTTAATAAACTTTTATTGCTTAATCTAGGTTCTGTTGCTGGTCCCCAAGGGCCCTGATGAACCTAGTGAGTGAAATCTACCAGTGCCACCTGGTCTGCACTGAAGAGTTCTAAGAAACGAAGCTCCAGGAGGTGTGAATTAAAGTCGTGCTTTTCAGTCTGTCTGTGGTGAAAACCCAGCTTTATTTTTAGTTTCTTAAAATCTGTTATGGATCAACACTGGTCCATCAGACTTGCAGACTTTGCGACCCGCCATACCACCAGAGTTGGCCAATGGCAGATTGTTATAGACTTTCTCAGCATTTACTGTCAATTTCTGAATTTCTCCCATCACAGACCAGTAACAGAGAGTTCATGGACTGGCTTCAGTTCATGGACCACACTTTGAGTAGCACTAAGCTGAAAGACATGCTTACCATGGATTCCTCTGGCATTCAGGGATGACTTTATCCCTCCGTTAAGTTAGTTATGCAAGCCCTTTGTAGAAGTGCCTTTCCAAACCAGTGGAAGAATCATGCACTAGCAGTTAGGAGCTGCATTCAGCCGCTAGTAACCAACTGTAAATGAGAATGACTACTGTGCTAAGGGGCACAGGCTCACTCACTACAGCACACCTTGCATTTCTTACACAAAGACCAGAAGTTCCTCAGGGAACTTATAGGCAGAGGAGCAGCAAAAGTGCATGGTGCCCTGAGCTCTCCTTATCCTGTAGAGATGTGGACTTGCACCAGGCAGAGCTGGGTGCACCATAGGATGTGGAACAGTAGAAGGACTTTCCTCCTACACCACTCGGCATTATTAGAGGGGAGCTGAGAAGGCTGTGGGAACACCTGTTTGACTCTGTAACAATGGGAGTTTCCTGGTCAAGGAAATGGCCTTGGTAGAAAAACCTCTTTTTCATGACTAACTCAGACTTACTGAGCTAGGTTCATGGTAGGCTGTTGATGGATAAAAGGGATGAGCTTTTAAAATCATCTGGATTTATCTGTCCTTGGAGGATTCAACAAGATAGCAATGTATATCTTTCATTCATGAAGGATGTGTGGAGGTGTATTAGTCTGTTCTCACACTGCTATAAAGACATACCTGAGACTGGGTAACTTATGAAGAAAAGAGGTTTAATTGAATTGACTCACAGTTCCACAGGTTGTACAGGAATCATGGCTGGGGAGGCCTCAGGAAACTTAGAATTATGGTAGAAGGTGAAGAGGAAGGAGGCACATCTTCACATGGCCAGAGCAAGAGGAATAGAGTGAAGAGGGAAGTGCTACATGCTTGCAAATAACCAGTTCTCATAAGAACTTATTAAATTTCATGAGACTAGTAAGGGGGAAGACCGTGTCCATGATCCAATCACTTCCCACCAGGCCCCTCTTCCAACATTGAGGCTTCCAATTTGACATGGAATTTTGGTAGGTATACAGAACGAAACACATAATTCCACCCCTGACCCCTCCCAAATCTCATCCTTCTCACATTTCAAAACACAATCATGCCTTTGTAATAGTCCCCCAAAGTCTTAACTCATTCCAGCATTAGCTCAAAAGTCCAAGTTCAAAGTCTCATCTGAGAAAAGGTAAGTTCCTTCCACCTACGAGCCTGTAAAATTAAAAAAAACAAGTTAGTTATTTCCAAAATACAATGGGGATACAGGCAATGGGTAAATGCTTCTATTCTAAAAGGGAGAAATTGGCCAAAACAAAAGACTACAGGCCTCTGTGCAAGACCAGAATCCAGCAGGGCAGTCATTAAATTTTAAAGATCTAAAATTATCTTTTCGACCCCATGTCTCACATCCAGGTCACATTGATGCAGGGAATGAGCCAAGGCAGCTCTGCCCGGTGACTCTGTAGAGAACAGATCCCATGACTGCTTTCATGGACTGGCATTGAGTGCCATGCCTGAGGCTTTTCCAGGTACATGGTGCAAGATGTTGATGGGTCTACAATTCGAGGGCCTGGAAGGATGGTAGCCCTCTTCCCACAGCTTCACCAGGCAGTGCCCCAGTGGGGACTCTGTGTGGGGGATCCAACCTCACACTTACCTTCAGCACTGCCCTAGTAGAGGTTCTCTATGAAGGCTCCACCCTTGCAGCAGACTTCTTCCTGGACATCTAGGAATTTCCATACATCCTTTGAAATCCAGGTGGAGGTTCCAAGCCTCAACTCTTGCCCTCTGCACACCCACAGGCTTAACACCACGTATAAGCCACCAAAGCTTCTCATGGCTTGCACCCTCTGGAGCAGCAACCTGAGATGTTCCTGGGGCCCTTTTAGTTATAGCTGGAGCAATTGGGAAGCAAGTGCCGTGTTTCAAAGCTGCACAGAGCATTGGCCCATAACACCATTTTTCCCTCCTAGGCTTCTGGGCCTGTGATGGGAGGGACTGCAGTGAAGGTCTCTGGATGGCCTTGGAGGCATTTTCCTCATTGTCTTGACTATTAACACTTAGCTCTGCTTTACTTATGCAAATTTCTGCAGCTGGCTTGGACCTCTCCCCAGATAATGGGTTTTTCTTTTCTACCACATGTCAGGCTGCAAACTTTCCAAACTTTTATGCTTTGCTTTCCTTTTGAATACAAGTTCCAATTTCAGACCATCTCTTTGTGAACACATATGATATGCTGTTAGAACCAGCCAGGTTACATCTTGATGCTTTGCTGCTTAGAAATTTCTTCTGCCGGCCAGGCGTGGTGGCTCACACCTGTAATCCCAGTGCTTTGGGAGGCCGAGGCAGGTGGATCGTGAGTTCAAGAGATTGAGACCATCCTGGCCAACATGGTGAAACCCCGTCTCTACTAAAAATACAAAAAAAAAAAAATTAGCTGGGCATGGTGGCACACGTCTGTAGTCCCAGCTACTTGGGAGGCTGAGGCAGGAGAATTGCTTGAACTGGAGAGGCGGAGGTTGCAGTGAGCCGAGGTCGCATCACTGCACTCCAGCCTGGTGCCTGGTGATGGAGTGAGACTCTGTCTCAAAAAAAAAAAAAAAAAAAAAAATTTCTTCTGCCAGGTACCCTAAATAATCTCTCTCAAGTTCAAAATTCCACAGATCCCTAGAGAAGGGGCACAATGCCACAGACTCTTTGCTAAAGCAAAGCATGCATGACCTTTATTCCAGTTCTCAATAAGTTCCTCATCTCCATCTGAGACCACCTAAGCCTGAACTTCACTGTTCATATCACTATCAGCATTTTGGTCACAACCACTTAACAAGTCTCTAGGAAGTTCCAAACTTTCCCTCATCTTTCTGTCTTCTTCTGAGCCCTCCAAACTGTTCCAACCTCTGCCTGTTACCCAGTTCCAAAGTCGCCTCCACATTTTCAGGTATCTTTACACCAATGCCCTACCTCTCTGGTACCAATTTACTGTATTAGTCTGTTTTCACACTGCTATAAAGACATACCTGAGACTAGGTAATTTAGGAAGAAAAGAGGTTGAAGTAAAGAGGTTTAGTTGACTCAGTTCCACAGACTGTACAGGAAACATGGCTGGGGAGGCCTCAGAATACTTACAATCATGGTAGAAGTTAAAGGGGAAGCAGGCACATCTTCACATGGCCAGAAGAGGAGAAAGAGAATAAGGGAGGAAGTGCTATACACCTTTAAACAACCAGATATAATGAAAACTCACTATCATGAGAACAACAGGGTGATGTCTGCCCCCATGATTCAATCATTTCCCAGCAGGCCCCTTCTCCAATACTGAGGATTGCAATATGACATGCGATTTGGGTGGTGGCATAGAGCCAAACCATATCAGGAGGTGAGAAGACCAGGGCTGGCAAGTAACTTGAGGGTGTTTGTTTGTTTGTTTGTTTTTTGGTGATTATTTTTATTTTTATTTTTTTAATAGTATTTTAGGTTCTGGGGTACATGTGCAGATCATGCAGGGTTGTTTCATAGGTACTTACATGGCAAGGTGGTTTGCTGCCTCCATCCCCTATCACCTATATCTGGCATTTCTCCCCATGTTATCCCTCCCCTACCTCCCCACCCCCTGCTGTCCCTCCCTTAGCCTGCTACAACAGACCCCAGTGTGTGATGCTCCCCTCCTTGTGTCCATGTGTTCTCGTTGTTCAATACCTGCCTATGAGTGAGAACATGCGGTGTCTTTAGAGACACAGGCTCCTTTTATCTCGCTGGTCAGCCTTCCTTAAAATGTGGATCCCATCTTCAAAGTTGACTCATGGTCCTAGCTGATAGCTTGTGCTCCAGCCATCACATCTGTGTTATAAGTAGGAAGCAGAAGTAAAGGCAAAAGGGGCACATGACATGTTTGTCCTCTTAAATTTTCCCAGAAGCCTTGACTCTTTCTTATCCCCCATGTGTATGCCACCCCTCGCCAAAGACAGCCCAGGATTGTGGTCTCTGAGCCAAGAAAATAACTGCTTAGTATGAAATCTGGGTTCTATGACTAAGGAGGAGAAGAGAATGAATATTGGGTACTTAACTAGTAGCCTCCTCTGAGACACACACACATGCACACACACACACGTGTAGCACTGTTTCTCCATTTTTGGTAAAAGGGATAAAATACAGCAAATATTCAGGGTCGCTATGTTGCATCATTCCAGGGTACTGCGTAATTGGTAAAGTTATATAATATGCAACCTGTGTGGCTGAACACGGTTGCCCTGGCAGTCATCATCATCTGTCCAGTGTTCCGTCTATTAAGACCTATCATATTAATGCCTGCTGTTCTTCAGAGCTAATAAAGTATTTTTATCCATGGTGAATTGCTCTGTTTTCCTCTGCAGGAGGAAACGAGATGTTTTGAATTCCACAGTAAGAGCTTCTCCTAACCTAGGCTCTTGGGAATAATTATTTACCACCTCTCCTAGACATTTGGCTCTGGCCTTTTCATACTTGTTTTACCAGTTGGAGTTTTATTGTGTCTTTTATTGTAAGTTGGCTTGACTCCTTTTTTTTAAGCAAGCTTGGTATAAACAAATAAAATCTGGATGGTAATAATTAGATACAAGGGAAACAGAAGAAACCTAGGGCAGCCTCCCTATACCCCTCCAGGAAATGATTACTGCTGAGAAGATAAAAAGGAAATGTATGAAAAATGTCACAAGGGAAACACTTTAGTCTTTTCCACTGGTTGGAAAATTTGGTTCCTTGAGGCTGGCCTACTAGATGACAAGGAACTATACTATAATTGTCCAGTGTAAAAGGGTAGTGACAAAGGGGGCACCTGGATTTGAACCAGGGACCTCTTGATCTGCAGTCAAATGCTCTACCCCTGAGCTATACCCCCCAGGTACTCATCTTCTTTAAATAAAGATGTATTAATAATCACAGTCATTCACAAGCTACACTCTTGGCCACCCTGTCTCCCAGGAGCTACAGGTGTGGAGTTACGTAACGCACAACAGAGCAGCTCTTCTGCACAACCCCCTCAGCACCTGGCCAATTAAGCTACAGCCTTAGCTTTTTGGGAAAAAGAGTGGTGGGGCTAAATCCAGATGTTGACATAACTTGAGAGCCTGGGTTTGTGCACCGGGCCTGATTGTTCTGGAATGCAAAGAGCCCCCCACTTGACAGTAATAGATGTTCCAATATTGAGCCATCCGTGCATTTCTGTTTTAAGTCCTTCTTGGTTATGTGGGATTGTATTATTGGATAAGGTTTTCTACTATTTTGTCTAGATTTCTCTGAAATGAGATTGGCCTATAGCTTTCTTTGTGGTATATACTCTCATAATTTATTTTTTCTATCAGGATTATGTGAATTTCCTAGGATGATTTGGAGAGAGTTGTATAGCGTTCTATACTCTGGAACATTGTATATAACACAAGAATTACCTATTCCTAACTAGAAATTAGCAGAAACTTGCCTGTAAGCCTCTGGGTGTGGTACCTTTTGTGAGGAAGAGATTCTTAATATTTTAAATGAATTCTGTCATTATTGGTCTATTTACGTGTTCTGCTTCATCTTAGGTCACTTTTAGTAATTCATTTTCACTTAGAAATGTAATAAAGTTGTACATAGTCTTATAGTATTCTCTTTTTTCTTTCTTTTCTTTCTTTTTTTTTTTTTTTTTTTTGAGATAGACTTTTGCCTTTGTCACCCAGGCTGGAGTGCAGTGACGCGATCTCGGCTCACTGTAACTTCAAGCGATTCTCCTGCCTCAGGCTCCCAAGTAGCTGGGATTACAGGCACGCACCACTATGCCCGGCTAATTTTTGTATTTTCAGTAGAGACGGACTTTTGCCATGTTGGCCAGGCTGGTCTCAAACTCCTGATCTCAGGTGATCCACCCGCCTCAGCCTCCCAAAGTACTGGGATTACAGGTGTGAGCCACTGCGCCCGGCCCATAGTATTCTGTTATAATCTGAAATTTTATTGAGGTATGTTCTATTTTTTTTATTCTGTTGTTCATTTGTCTTTTTTGGCTTAGACTACATGAAGGTCTGTTTATTTTTGGGGGTAAAATTCAGATCCAAATTCAGTTACCAAAAGTTGATCTCGGTAGTTGTTGCCTGCTGTATTCTGAAGCTCTGTTAATAGATGCACACACATTTAAGATCGTCATGTTGTCTTGATGAATTGATCTTTTTAACATTATGAAATATTCCTCTTTAATGTGGTAATTTTCCTTGTTCTGGTCTATTTAGTCTGTTATAAAATAGGCTTTCCATCTTTCTTTTGGTTAGTGTTTGTATGGGATATATTTTTTCACTCTCTTAAACTATTCATCTTATTATATGTAAAGTGGCATTCTTATAGATAGCTTATAGATTTCTTTGTTCACGTGATCCTCCCACATCAGCCTCCCAAGTAGCTAGGACTACAGGTGTGAGTCACCATTCCCAGCTAATTTTTTAAAAAATTGGTTTTTTTTTTTGTAGAGATAGGATCTAATCTCAAGCTCCTGGCCTCAAGTGATCCTGCGGCCTCAGCTTCCCAAAGTGATAAGATTACTATTATGAGCCACTGTGTCCAGTCGCTATTTTGTTTTATTTGTCACAAATACTAGATTTTGTTCGTTTTTTCTGATTTCACTGGGATTGCATTTTTTCTAACGATTTCATTTTGTCTCCACCATGAGCTATTCCTCTTTGTTTTATATTTTTTAGGGTTCCTCTAGAGATTACAATATCATTAACTTGTCACATTTTACCTTCAGTTAATGTTTTGCTACTTCGTGGACAGAGTAAGAACCTTATAGCAGATTTCCATTTCCTCCATTTTATCCTTTATTTTATTACCATCATAGATTTTGCTTCTATGTATATTATAAACCCAATAAAATTATATTATTTTTGCAATACTTATCTTTATTTTTTCTTTTTGTTTTTAACTTTTTTTAATTTAAAAAAGAGCTAGGATCTCACTATGTTGCCCAGGCTGGTCTTGAACTCCTGGCCTCAAGCGATATTCCTACCTTGACCTCCCAAAATCTTGGGATTACAGGTGTAAGCCGCTATGCCCAGCTACATTAATTATATTTTAAATAGATTTTAAGATGAGACAAAATTATATTAATCTATATATGTATCATTTCTGACATTTTTTATTACTTTGTGCAGATCCACATTCCATCTGATATCATTTTTCTCTTTCCCTGAAGAAGCCTACTCTAATTCCTGTAAAGTTGGTCTATGGGTAATGAATTCTTTCAGCTTTTGTTGGTCTAAAAAAATGTTTATTTTACCTTCATTGATGAAAGATATTTTCACTGGGTGTAGAACTCATTGAATATAGAATTAGTAGTATTTTTTAAAAGATGTTCCTTTTCCCCCTCTCTGGACTGCATGATTTCTGTTGAGAGGTCTGCTTTCAGTCCTCTATGTCGGCTGTCTTTAATATTTTTCTCTTTCTCAATAGCTTTCAGCAACTTTATCATGATGTGCTTTGGTTTAGTTTTCTTTATGATTCTCATGCTTGGGATTTGTTGAGATGATCTGTGTTTCTAATTTTCATCAAATTTGGAAACTTTTGGACTATTTATTTTTTTTCTGTATTTCTCTCTGTTCTTTTCTTCAGAGATCACACACACACACACACACACACACACACACACACACCACTTATTTTTTAAGAGACTGGCCTTGCTCTGTCACCCACGCTGGAATGCCATGGCATGATCACAGCCCACTGCACCTCAAACTCCTGGACTCAAGTGATCCTTCCACCTCAGCCTCCTGAGTAGCTGGGACTAGAGGCACATACCCACCTGGCTAATTTTTTTTTTTTTTTTTTTTTTTTTTTTGGTAGAGACAGGGTTTTGCTTATTGCATAGGCTGGTCTTGAACTCCTGGCTTCAAGATCCTCCCACATTGGACTCCCAAGTCTTGCGATTACAGGAGTGAGCCACCATGCCTGACCAAATATATATGCATTAAACTGCTTGATATTGTCTCATAGCTCACTAAATCTATGCTTCTTTTTTTTTCTGTCTTCTTCCTCTGTGTACTTCATTTTGTAGCTTATATTGCTATGTCTTTAAGTTTAATCATCTTTCCTTCTAAAAGATCTAATCCAGTTACTTTTCATTTCAGATATTATATTTTTATCTATGGAAGTTATATTTGGGCCTTTTTAATATTTTTTATTTCTATCCTCATTATGTTCTTGTCTTCCTTTGCATATCTGAGCACATTTATGAGATTATAATAGCTCTTTTAAAGTAATTTTCTGCTAACTTCATCATCTCTCTCCATTCTGCATCTATTTTTCCTCTGATTATGGCTCATATTTTCCTTTGTTTTTGCATTTTTGTTTGTATATTGGACGTTGTGAATTTTATGTTGTGAATGTAAAATTGGATGCTACATTTGGTTGTATTCCTTTAAAGAGTGCTGAATACTAGATTTACTTGTATTTTTTTAAAGAGTATTGAATTTTGTTCTGGGATGCAGTTAAGTAACTTGGCTGTCAATCTACTCCATTTGAGGCTTGTTTTTAGATTTTATTAGAGTACAGAGTAGCCTTTATTTGGTGCATTAGTCCCCCCTTATCTATAGTTTCATTTTGCAAGGTTTCAGGTACTTGTGGTCAACCTTGATCTGAAAATAGGTGATATAGTACAATAAGATATTTTGAGAGACTGAGAGAGAGGGAGACCACATTTGTATAACTTTTATTAAAGTATACAGTTATTATTCTATTTTATTATTGATTATTGTTGTTAATCTCTTACTGTGCCACATTTATAAATTAAACTTTATTATAGGCATGTATGTATAAGAAAAAACAGTATAATTAGGATTTGGTATTATCTGTGGCTTCAGGCATCCACTGGGTATTTTTGGATATATCCCCTGCGGCTAAGAGAAACTATAGTAACTATTAATAATTTACCTTCACCCCTAAGGCAAGAACCTTCTGAGGACTTTGCTCAATGCCATAGGTATTATGAGATCTCTCCACTTGTTTGATTGGAACATGAAGTCCTTCTGGTCCTGTGTGAACTCTAGGAGTTGTTTGCCCTGTTGCCTACTGGTGTGTTTTTGGTGTTTTTTTTTTTCCTTCTGGACTTAAAGATTTTCCTCTTGTCTAGGCAGAATTTTAAGATACCCTCAGCTCCCAACAAGATTCCTACCCCCTGGAATATATGCACCCCCATATAATCCTCTTCCTTTCCTTGTGGGTGAAACTTATGAATATGATGAAATTTAACTCTTATGATTAGGTTACATTATATCATAAAGGTAAAGGCATTTTGCAGATTAAGGTCTCTAATAAGTTGACTGATTAATAAAGAGGGAAATGTTTGGCCTTTAAAAAATAAACAAAAAATAAAATAAAGGCAATTATCCTGGGTAGGTGTGACCTGATCAGAGAAGCCCTTTAAAAGGTCCTGGTCTTTCTTGAAGAGAGGGATCCTCCTGCTAGCTTTGAAAAGGTGGATTGCCATTCTCTGGGAGGACCATGTGACTAGGACCTGGTCCACCCTTAGGTGCCTGGCCAATAGCCAGCAGGCAATAGTGATGTCAATCATGTGGCCACAGGGAAGTGAATTCTGCCAAAACAGTGAGCTTGGAAAAGAGCCCTCAGCCTGAGCCTGGCTGCACCTAGATTTCAGCCTTGTGAGGCCATAAGGAGATGACCGGCTAAGATATTTCTGAACTCCTGACTGTCTCACTTGTACCTGTGAGATTTTAATTTATGGAGGTGACTGAGAGACAACGCAGAGTCCAATGCCACTGAAAGGTGTTTATTATATTATCCAAGAGAAGGGGGCATGCCCCACCGTGCAGAGCCACATGGGTGAAGCACCAGTTTTGGTTAGAAAACAGAAGTGACAGGAAAGCACGGGCCAGAACGTTTCCCTGGGAAAGGCACGGCACAGCAGGGCCATCAGTTTAGGACTGGCCGGTCTGAATAATCCTGGAGAGTCTTAGGGGCATAGAGGCCGTTCCTAGTTGTCTTGATACCTGGCCCTGGAGTGATTTAGAGCAGGGGAGTATTGCCATGACGTGTTGGAGTTTGGTAAGGAAATGGTTTGGAGGATGGGCTCTGGGTCGGTTAGTCTGCATATAGAAGGTGTGCTCCCAGGTGAGCCCTTTGCTGTCTCTAAGAACTGGCTAACCCTGAGATGGGCCATCTCTGCCAAGTCAGTGAAGCCACAGATGCCAGAGCATAGGATACAGAACATAGGAAAATACAGTTGACATAATTGGCCCTGTAATGAATGGAGGCCAAAGAGACAAAGAATCTAAGAAAGCACAGAACACTAACCCACAGAAACTGTGAGATAATAAGTTTGTGCCGTTGAGGCCTCTAAGGCTGTGTGTCATGAACCAATAGAAACTGAGAACAGCCCTCCAGGCACACTCATCCTCGGCACAGGACCTCTCTGCAGTTCCCCGGAACTCTTCCTGCTGCTTCCTCCTCTCTGGTACTTTCACCTACAAATTCTAGCTTCCCTGGCCTCCTCGAAGTCTTCTTTTTGCCTCTTCAATTCAGTGAGACCCTTGGGGTCTGTGTTGATTCCCTGCCCTTTCACTGCCGACCACAGGCAGTAAGCCAGGGCATTGCAGAACTTGGTCATTGCAGGGCCATTGTTTGCCTTCTCCCTGCTCCTCTGCTTATGGTTGTATCTGAAAACCATTGTTTTATATATTTTGCCCAGTTATCTCATTGCTTATGGCAGGGAGGCAATTCCCACAGTAGTTAGTTTTTCTCATGGGTGGATGCAGAAATTCATGATCCCGATAACCATGTAACAGTCAAGATTGCTGCTCCTGAGCCATGGAGACAAAGGATAACAATAGATTGTTACTTCCCACTGGCACGTTTTCACTTGAGTATGAGTTTGTATTCTTGGGTTGCAGCCCACAGAAATTAACTCTGGATAATTCGAGCAAAAAGACATTTATAGTGCAGCTATTAGGTAACTCACACAGTGACTGGTGGGCCGGAGAGCTAGCCGGCAGGAAGCAGAGCAGCTTGGACATCTGGATAGCAGAGAGCTTGGCACTCTCTAGTAGCTGCCACCACTGAACACTCCACCTTTGCTGGTTTTTCATTCATCCTTAGGTTGCCCTGCTCAAGACTGCGGGTCCCCAAGGAAAGTGTTTGGCCTGTCATGGGACAGCTGTCTGACCAGTGCCGGGGTAAAGGGGTGTACCTTGCTTTACTATCTCACCAAAAAGACACTCAAAGGCAAAGCGGAGGGTCTCCCAAAAGAGGTGTAGGTCCTGATAGGAAGAGGGAAAGGATGTTGGATGGCCATGAAGAGACAAATGCTGCTAGAGCCGTGAGGATGCACAGTGCCGATGGTGTCTGAGATTCTGCACATCCCAGGAGCTGGCAAACTTCCTCCCTGCAAACTGCTTCCCTTCCTGCTGAGATCCCCTCCTTACCATCTGGCCCCTGGATGCCGCACAGCCAACCAGCTGCCCTTTCCAAGTCTGTGGCTAAAAATGCTGACTCTTACAACCAGAAGGGACTTCAAGATGATCTTTTCTGTGTCCTTCTGAGTTGGAGACAGCTAATCAACAACACGGCCAGATAGCACCATGTGGGGTCTACAGGCTGCATGTATTATCCTGAGTCACGACCAGTCATGCCCAGTGTGTAGCGGGTGCTGATGACAGGCCAGGCTCTGTGCTGGATGCTATCCACACACAACCCTCCCAGCCACGCTGGGTGGTAATTTCTCTTTTTGGTGCTTACAGATGAAGATGCTGGAGCTTGAAGAGGTCAGAGAACTTGTTCAAGGCCACCCACTAATAAATGGAGAGTCTGCCTTGGAGCCTTGGGCCCTGCAAGGTCAAGGCTGGTGATCTTAAGCACCAAGTCACATTGCACTGAATACAGAGGACATTTTCCCCTCTTTGCTTGGTACAAATGAGGAGACAGGAGGGGTGGCCCCAGAGGGGGAAATGGTGACTACCCTCCCAGAGAGGAAGCAGTGAAGAGTCACCACCATCTGTCGAGCACATGCTTTTGTAAAGGTGTTCATCCTGGGAGCACATTTGCATGTGTGCTGCTGAGAGGAGAAGTGAATGTGGTTGAAAGATCCCTGCTGCAGGGAATGGGCCTGCCTCTGCCCCTCCATGCTTTGTGCCTCAACAAAGCTTCATGATATTCCCAAGTCTTGGCTTTCTCATCTGGAAAATGAGAGAAGGAAAGACCTTCTTATCCCCTGTATGAGTTTCCTTCCACGTGTTACAGGGAGTCTGTCCTACTTGCGAAAATTGTCTCCATACATGGGGAGGGGTGAAAGTGGGGCCAGGTATAAGTTTGTGTGTAGGGGGGTGAAGATGAGGGTAGGGGCTAGGTAGTAAACTTCTGTATGAAGGAGTGATGAATACACGGTGGGATGAGGTAATAACCTCTAGCTACACTTCCCAGCACTGACCAGGGCACATGTGCACATCTGGGGCCCCTTGTACTGTGGTGTCCAGAGAGGCAGACTCCAGAAGGAGGCTTGGAGCTCTCCAGGCTACCCCACAGTCCCATAAATGACCCCCAAGACCATCCAGCTCCTTTGGTCCAATCCTGAATTTGGCTTTGCTAAGTCACTCCTGGATTCTCTCAACACAGACCCTGCTCCCTGCCTCATAGTTCACAGAGACTCTAGAAGCTCTGTCTTTGACTTACCCAACTTCCCACTCTTCCCAGCATCACTTTGTCCTCACCTATCCTCACCTATCCAAACCCTGAGCTCTCCATGGCCCCTTGTATCCATGATCCTCTTCTTGGAGTGTGTCCAGTCAACGGTGAAAATATGCTCAAGCACCCCTTCTGCAATGACTGACAGATACATGCACAATGTCTTGGACCTTTTAATTCTCCCAAATCTAGCCAGACATATATGGCTTCTCCTCTTTCTTCCAAGTTTTAAATAATATACACACAAAAATTCTTAAAAATTTTTTTGGATCAAAACAATGTGTGTGGCTTAAAAAGTTTGCAGAGTATATGCATACGTGGAATATTACTCAGCCTTGAAAAAGAAGGACATTCTGACACATGCTACAACATGGATGAACTTCGAGGACGTTATCTTAAGTGGAATAAGCCAAATACTGGATGATTCCACTCATATGAGGTACCCAGTCAAATTCACAGAGACCAAAATTAGAATGGAGGTTGCCGGGGTGTGGGGGGAGGTTAAAATGAGGAGTTAGTGTTTAATACAGACAGTTTCTGTTTGGGAAAATGAAAAAGTTCTGGAGATGGATGGTCGGTGTTGGTTGCATGACGATGTGAATGTACTTAATACAACTGAACAATACACTTAAAAATAGTTAAAATAACCAATTTTATGTTACGTATATTTCACCACAATAACAAAAGAAAAAAGCTTATAAAGCTTATAACAACCAAAAAACCCACCTCACCCATCTACATGCAATTCCTGCTCCCCGAAGGCAGACACTTTAAACGCTTAGCATTCCCCCATGGGTACTTCCATTGGTCTGAAGAACAGGATTATACTGTTATTTCTTCATTTTTTCAGTTTTAAATTTTATCTAACTTCCTATGATGGAAGACAAGAATTTAGCTCTTGTATAAGCCTCTTTCTTCCCCATAATCTACACACACACACACACACACACACATAAACACACATGCGTGCACACACGCACACATTTTCTCTCCCTCTAGTCTCTCAACTCAATAGTTAGCATTTACATTATGATCAGACAAGTTTTTTTTTGTTGTTTTTTTTAAACAGCTGGGCTTTATAGTGTCCTCCGATTAGATTTTCTCTCTCATACAGCTCTTTATTTTCCTGGGAATTTATGGTGACCTCTTTGGTAAGTTTCATGCAAACTTCATTAATCATCCCAATATCTCTGGAAGAGGAGTGAATCTCTACTTCTTATCGGTGTTTTTTTTTTTTTTTTCTTTTTCTCAGAGACATACCTCCCTAATCACTCTGAACTGTCTCAGGTACTCTAGGCCTGCTGCCAGCCACCACTTGGGGACCTCTCTTCGCCACTAGCCTGAGAAGTCACCAGCCCTCCCTGCCTTTGATGGTCTACTGCATTTGTTTGTTGAAGTGCATCCTCCAGTCGCTTCCTGAGACCTTAGGTCTCTGAAAGTACCTTCTTCTAACATCATACTCAGTTGGTTGTTAGTCTGGAAATTTCATACCCAGAGTTGGTAATCATTTTTCTGCACAATATTCAAAAACTTTGCCTTCTTGTTTCCTAACTTTCAATGTTACTATTGAGAATTTCAAAGCGATTTTAATTCCCTATGCTTTGACTCTGTCCTTTTCCCCCGACTCTCCACAGAAAGTCATTAAAAGCCAGCGATTTCACAATAGTCCCTTGGTGCGAGTCTGGGTGTTGGGTGCTTGCCGGACCCTCTCTATCTATGAACTCACTGCTTCTGCTCTGGGACATTTTCTCTCTCTCCTGAATTCTTCCTTCTTGGACATTGAAAGTTGGACTTTCTAAATTCTCCAACAGATTTTTGAAAGTTGGATTTTCTAAATCGATCACTATCTTTTGATTCTACTCTCTGGATGAGTTTTCTTTCAATCCTTCTGTTGGATTTTTAATTTCTGTGTCATATTTTAAATGTTCAGGCCCTTTTTCTTATTCTTTGAAGTTCTTTCTGGTTTTACACTGTGTCCCCTCTTCATGCATGCAAAATCTGTCCTTATCTCTCTGAGGATAGCAATGACACATACATATAGTTTTAAGTTTTCTTCTGCTCTTAGTATTGTCTCTTTTTCTTTTTCTGTTTGCTTTCATCTATGTTTTTCATGTTAGAGATGTTGCCTCCAAAGTCTGTGGATCTTTAATTACCCATTTGTAAATTGAGAGTGAGATACCTGACACTGATTAGGTTCTCTCTGAGTATGGGTGGCGCTTGTTGGCTGATAGCTTGGTAGTTGGGAGATCCAGAAAAGTTTGATTTTGCAGATCACATGCAAAGTGTAAAAACTCCAAATGATATTACTCGTCTCCAGCCAGAAAGTATAATATGGCTACCATTGAGCCACAGAATAGGGTCACAGAATAGGGGAAGGGGAAGGAGAAAGTCTCACAGTTTAGTATGTAGGCTTCCCCTTAGTCCTCTCTAGAATGGGCAGGGACTTTGTCTTGTCTGGTACCGTAGCTGTGTTACTGTGCCATGCACACTGTATCTATTCAACAAATGACTGGTGAATGGATGAGTGAATTCCACTATTTCTCACTGAGCAACCATCACAGATACTCCTGAGTCTGGACTTCTCTGGATCAGCCTCTCAAGCGGTAAACCTCTCTCTCACCTGGATTACTCCATGGCAGAAAGGATTTGGAGTCTTTCTGCTTTGGAAATAGAATTTCAACTGGGGCTTCTGTTTCCAGCTCCATGACAAAGGTCCACCTGCTGGGCTCTGCTGCCTCTAATTCCTGAGCCCTTCTGGGGTTAGGGTCGCCTTGGGAGGCAGTTTGCTTCTCCTCCGGATTCTGTCACTGAAGATATTTAGCTTTCAACATCCTCAGGTCTGTGAAATCACTCATCACTTCCGAACTGGGATGATATTTTCTGTTATTTTAATTCCTATTCTCTTTGTCCTTTCAGTAAAAATCTCCCCTAACACAGTAAAAATCTCCCCTAACACAGTAAAACACATCAGTTAATCTGATTTTGTTTTTCAGGAGATATACCTCTTAGAATAGTCTGTATCCCTGCTCTGAAAATGACATAAAGATTTTTTTGAGCAAAGAAAAACACAATATTTATGAGCTAACCTGCCTAAGGAAATACTATTCTTCAGAAAAAGTATTCCTCAGAAAAGAGTATTCTTCAGAATAGATGAATGGAATGTTGGATATGCAAGGGGAAAAAAATCCAAGAATGAATAGGTGTTGGCCAGGCGCAGTAGCTTACGCCTGCAATCCCAGCACTTTGGGGGGCCAAGGCAGGTAGATCACTTGAGGCCAGGAGTTCAAGATCAGCCTAGTGTGAAACTCTGTCTCCTCTACTAAAAATACAAAAATTACTCAGGCATGGTGGCAGGCACTTGTAATCTCAACTACTCAGGAGGCTGAGGCATGAGAATCACTTGAACCCAGGAGACGGAGGTTGCAGTGAGCCAAGATTATGCCACGGTCCTCCAGCCTGAGCAATACAGCGATATTCCTTCAAAAAAAGAAGAATAAATAGGAGTGTAATATAAATAAATATTGATAGTATAAAACAATAATTATGTCTAACAGTTTAAAATATATAGATAATTACAACATACAACAACATTACATAAGTCAGGATGAGAATACAAGGACTTAAAAGTGTTCTAAGGTTCTTGCAGTGTCATGGAGAGAGGGTAAATGTACCATCAGTATTAAATTTTGACATGCTCAGCATGCATGCTATGCCCTCTAGGATAATCATTTAAGAAGAGGAGTAACAAAAATGAACTAGGAAGCAAAGTACAATAGAGATCTATGAAACCAAAAGTTTGTTCTCTGAAAAGATCTATAAAGGCCAGAAATCTCTGGCAAGACTTTTTAAGACAAAGAAAATAGAATGTAAACATACCTATTACTAGGAATTTAAAAGGGAACATTACTAGAGGTAACACAGATCATGTGGAGATTCAAAGTTAAAGTATGATAAACAACTTTACACTAAAAAATGGAAAATGTAGATAAACTGGTACAATTCTAGAAAACACAAATTTACAAAACTGACACATGCAGAAATAGAAAATGGGAATGCTCCTATGACTATTAAAGGAATTAAATCCATACTTTAAAACCTTTTCCAAAGAAAACTCTAGACTCAGATGGCTTCACCAATCAATCTAACCAAACATTTTACAAGACATAATGCCTCTGTTTTGCATAGTCTTCCAAAAAATACGAATAAAGGGAGAATTTCTCAACTTAGTTTATGAGGCCAGTATAACCTTAATAACCTAAATCTTATCAGGACATTATTAAAAAAGGATAATTACAGGCCAATATCACTTATGAATGTAGATTAAAAATTCTCAAAAAATACTAGCAATCCAGCAAATCATAAACAAGACAATACATTCTGATCAGTTGAGTTTACTCCAGAAATGTTGACTTAACATTTGTAAATCAATCAAGGTAATGTTAATATCACCACATTAACAGAGTAAAGAAAAAAATTATATGATAATCCCAGTAGATACAGAAAAAAGCCTTGATAATATTAAACATCTATTTATGATTTAAAAAAATCCATTATAATAAAATAACAATAAAAATCTTAATTTAAAAATAGAAAGGGGCCAGGCTCAGTGGCTCACACCTGTAATCCCAGCACTTTGGGAGGTCGAGACTGGCAGATCACCTGAGGTCAGGAGTTTGAGACCAGCCTGGCCAACATTGTAAAACCCTATCTCTACTAAAAATAAAAAAAAAATTAGCTAGGCGTGTTGGTGCACACCTGTAATCCCAGCTACTCAGGAGGCTGAAGCAGGAGAATCACTGGAACCTGGGAGACAGAGGTTGCAGTGAGCCGAGATTGTGCCACTGCACCCCAGCCTGAGTGATAGAGTGAGACACTATCCCCCAATCCCCCAAAAAAGGAATTTTCTTAAATTAATAAAGGATGTCCAATAGATATCAACTAATTGATAAAATATAAAAATGTTTCTCAACTGGACATGGTGGCTCAATGAACCTGTAAACCAAGCACTTTGGAGGCTGAGGTGGGAGACCAGCCTAGGCAACAAAGCGAGATTTTAATTTTTAACAACAAAAAGTTAGCCAGGTGAGGTGGTATATGACTGTAGTTTCAGTTACTCAGGAAGCTGAGGTGGGAAGATCACTTGAATCCAGGCTTCTGAGCTGCAGTAAGCTATGATGGTACCACTGTACTCCAACCTGGGTGGTAGCAAGACCCTGTCTCAAAAAAAAAAAAAAAAAAAAATAGTCTTTCTCTCTGATTGGGAATAGGCAAGCATGACACCTATCAATACTTCTATTCATATTTTTATGAAGTTCACAGTAACTGAAATAAGACAAGGAAAATAAGTAGAAGTATATGTATTGTAAAGTAAGAAATTAATCTTATTCACAGAAGAGTGCCAGAGTTCCTAGACAATCCAAAAGGATATACAGATAAATCATTAGAATTTATATATGAGTTTATCAAGTTTATGACTTATTAGTGGGAAAATGACTCTTAAAAATAAAAATAGAATCAAAAATAGCAAATATCTAGGGGTAAATCTAATGAATATATTTATAATAATCGCTCTATACAGAAAGTGATAAAATATTACAGAGATAAAGAAATTTCTGAGAGAAACACATAAATGAAGGGATACACCATCTTCATGGACTGGAACACACACAGCATAAATACACTAATTTCTGTATAGATTCAACTCAATCTAAATCAAAATGACTGCAGTTTTTCATGGTGGATGGAGGGAAGAAATTAACACAAACTGATTCTAAAATTTACATTGAAAATGCAAAAAGCCAAGAATATCCAAGCTAATGTTCCAGAACAAAATAAGAGGAATTGCTCTTACATATAAAAATATTGTTAGCAAGTTATGATGATTAAGATGATATATTTGCACAAGGAAGAAGAAGCAATCCAAAGTAACAGAAATCCAAAGGAATCCAGAAATTGACTCACACACTTATGAATTCTTGATTTATGATGAAAGTAGCAGTGGCATTCCTGAGCAGTTCAGAAAGGATAGCTTTGTCAATAAAGCTTCTGAGTCCATTAGACATCAATTCAGAAAAAATGAAACTTGGACCCCTATCTTGCACCAAACACAAAATCAATTCTGGGTGAATCACCGATTCAAATAGGAAGGGTGAAACAATTAACTTTCTAGCGGGCAACAGAAGAGACTCTCTTCTGCTCTCAAAGGAAGTAAAGATTTCTTAAACAGACCTTAAGAAGAACCATAAAGTAAAAAGACTAATAAGACTATATTAAAATTAGAAATGCTTGTTTATGAAAAGTTGCCATTAAAAAGTTGAAAGGGGCCAGGTACGGTAGCTCATGCCTATAATCCCAGCACTTTGAGAGGCTGAGGCATGAAGATTGCTTAAATCCAGGCATTGGAGACTAGCCTGGGCAACACAGCAAGATCTCATCTCTACAAAAAATTTTAAAAATTAGCCTGGCATGGTGGCACATGCCTGTATTCCCAGGTACTTGAGGTGCTGAGGTGGAAAGTTTGCTTGAGCCCAGGAGATAGAGGTTGCAGTGAGCCATGATCACACCCCTGCATTCCAGCCTGGGCAACACAGTGAGATGCTCTCTCTCAAAAAAAAAAAAAAAAAAAAAAAAAAAAAATAAAAAAAAAAAAAAAAAAAAAAAAATTTAAAAAAAAAAAAAAAAAAAAAATTAATAATATTGAAAAATAAAAAAAAACCAAAAAAAAAAAAAAAGTGTTTAAAAATGTGAAGACAGAGAAAAACAAGACCC
>CAUYLG010028879.1:0-36233 GCA_963573385.1 Cacajao melanocephalus
AGCATGATTTAGTGCTGAGTGTGGGGCTAGGGGTGGAATGCAGGAGTGGAATGCAGGAGTGGGTGTGGGGAGCTTACATGGAGAAGGCAGGCGCCGGTAGGATGTCCGGCCTCCTGATAAGTGTTATCAGGAGCAGAGGGGGTGAGTATTGTCCATCCGGCTCCCGGCGAGGCTATCGGCCTTACATTAGCGAAGTGCGGTGTTGCGATCTCTGCTCACTGCAGCCTCTGCCTCCCAGGTTCGAATGATTCTCCTGCCTCAGCCTCCCAACCAGCTGGGACTGCAGGCGCATGCCACGACGCCTGGATAATTTTTTGAATTTTTAGTAGAGACAAGGTTTCAACATGTTGGCAAGGCTGGTCTCAAATTCCTCACCTCAAATGATGTGCCTGCTTTGGCCTCCCAAAGTGCTGGGATTACAGGTATGAGTCACCATGCCCAGCCCTTGAAAATTGAGGTGAATTTGTTCTCTAAATCCAGAATACTCTAATCAGAAAGTTCTCTTGGAGCTTGCAAGAGGCAGCTTTAGGGCAAAATATGTAACTATGTAATATAGTGAGCAAAAGTTCTCATAGGGAACGTTATGTCTCTAACATGTTACAGACTGAAATAACAGACTCTAGATTGGTTAAATTAATAGGTAGTAGGACTAATTGCAAAAACTAGAAATATAACTTTAGTCTTATGGCACAGAAAACACCTAGTGTCTTTATTCTATATAAGAAAACATAATTTTTCCCAGCAGTACTTTCTCCCCCTTGTCTGTGTTTGGGAGGATTATTTTTTAAGGGTGAGTCTTAAAATGGTCTTTAAAAGCCTGTGCCCCACAGAACGGAATGTAGCAAGTTAACATGAGGTGATTGTAGAATTGGAAATAGGCTGGGTGAGATGGCTCACACCGGTAATCCCAGCACTTTGGGAAGCTGAGGTGGGTGGAACATGTGAGGCTAGTAGTTGGAGTCCAGCCTGGCCAACATGGTGAAAAGTTGTTTCTACTAAAAATACAAAAATTAGCAGGGCATGTTGGCCCACGCCTGTAATCCCAGCATTTTGGGAGGCCAAGGTGGTATAATTGTTTGACCCCAGGAGTTTGAGACCAGCCTGGGCAATATAGTGAGATCTCACCTCTACAAAAAATAAAATTAGCTGGTCATGGTGGCATGTACCTGTAGTCCCAACTACTCAGGTGGCTCAGGCAGGAGGATCCCTTGAAGCCAGGATGTCAAGGCTCTGTGAACTATGATTGTATCACTGCTTCAGCCTGGGTGACAGGGTAAGACCCTGTCTCAAAAATAAATATTTTGGTGATGGATACCCAACTGTGACTATGCTAAAAGCCATTGAATTGTGTGCTTTAAGTATGTAAATTGTATGATATGTGAATTATATCTCAATAAAATATGTATGTATACACACATATGCACACACGTAAATGGACAGTTTAAACAGATGGCAAGTGCTGTCAAAACAGTATAGAATTTATGTTTTTATTGATTTTTTTTT
The DNA here is from genome assembly GCA_963573385.1 of Cacajao melanocephalus. Lineage (NCBI taxonomy): Eukaryota > Metazoa > Chordata > Mammalia > Primates > Pitheciidae > Cacajao > Cacajao melanocephalus. Next base: position 1,504 of record CAUYLG010028879.1, read on the forward strand.
TTTTGAGATGGAGTCTCGCTCAGTGGCCAGAGTGGAGTGCAATGATGTAGTCTCTGCTCACTGCAGCCTCCACCTCCCAGGTTGAAGTGATTTACTGCCTCAGCCTCTGAATAGCTGGGACTACAGGTGCGCACCACCACACCTAGCTAATTTTTTTGTATTTTTAGTAGAGACAGGATTTCACCATGTTGGCCAGGATGGTCTCATTCTCCTGACCTCGTGATCTGCCCACCTCGGCCTCCCAGAGTGCTGGGATTACAGGTGTGAATCACCGCACCTGGTCCAATTTTTTTTTTTTAATTGTGTGGGGCTGTCTCTCATAAAAGTAGCTTTCCTCATGCATTGCTGGTGGGGAATGTAAAATGGTGCAGCTGTTGCAAAAAACGGATGGTTCCCCCAAAAAAGTAAACATAGAATTATATGATCCACCAATTCTACTCATAGGTATATACCCCAAAGAATTGAAAACAGGGACCCAAACAGATACGTGTGCCCTAATGTTTCTAGCAGCATTATTTACAATAGCCAAAAGATGGAAACAACCCAGGGGTCTATCAACAGATGAATGGATAAATTCCAAAATGTGGTATATAAGTACATGGGAATATTATTCCGCCTTAAGAAGGAATGAAATTCTGTTACATGCCACAGTATGAGTGAACCTTGAAAATATATGCAAATTGAAATAAGCCAGAAAAGGACAAATATTGTATGATTCCATTTACATCAGGTAACTAGATACATGAGATACTTAGAAGAGGCAGAGATAGAAAGTGGAATATTGGTTACCAGGAGCTGGCAGTAGGGGAAGAATGGGAAGCTATAGTTAAATGGGTACAGAGTTTGTTTGGAGTAATGAAAAAGTTTTGAAAATGAATAATGGTAATGGTTGCACAGTGTCGTGCATAGATTTAATGCCACTGAATTGTGCACTTAAAAATAGTTAAAATGGTAAATTTTATGTATCATTTACTGCAGTTAAAAATGTGTTCAAAAAACAAATTTTTAAGAGTAAGATGCACTATTTTTTGTAAAGTTAGTGAGACATAATTGTGTGGTGGTATGTGGAAAGGAGAATATTTTCATTTTTGTGTTTGACAGAATATAGTGTTTTAGTTGTCTGTCATTTGTGGCTTTCTTCCTTCTGTTTTTGAAGAGTGTGAATTTCTGTTACTTTCTATTTGGGATCCAAAATCTTTAGCTTTAGATATAAATGAGATGACCTAAATACCCTATGTTACATCTTTGATAATCAAAAACTAAATTTTGATAAGCCAGACTACATTACAGATTACTTTGTGAAAAATTCATGAAGCACATACATATTAACCTCATTTAGATTGGAATTTTTTGATTTTTCGTAGATGGAGTCTCACTGTGTTGCCCAGGCTGGAGGGCAGTGGTGTGATCTTGGCTCACTGTAACCCCCACCTCCCAGGTTCAAGCGATTCACCTGCCTCAACCTCCCAAGTAGCTGGGATTACAGGTACCCCGCCACCATGCCTGGCTAATTTTTGTGTTTTTAGTAGAGATGGGGTTTCACCAGGTTGGCCAGGCTGGTCTTGAACTCCTGACCTCAGGTGATCTGCCCACCTCGGCCTCCCAAAGTGCTGAAATTACAGGCATGGGTCATTGTGCCCAGCCTCGATTGGAAAATTTTTTGACTTCTAATATGCTTGGTTGATTCATTTTGTTGATTTCTGGAAAGCAAATGTTTGTATTTAATAGTAGCAATAGCATTGCAGTTTTCTAATAAATGTCACAGAATTATGGCAGTGAGCCAGGAAGAAGAAAAGCTGTATTAGTAAAATAATGCATACTTTTATACCTATGGAAACTGTAAACCCTACTAAGTCTCATAAAGGTATTCTCTTTGTATTTGTATTATTAATTGGACACTGGTAAGTGTTCATGAGGACCCTAAATAACTGCTAGATTAAATATAGGTATAACTGTGTTCATCAAAGGGCCTGGTTAAAAGGCACTGTTAAGTAGTTTAGTATTTGTGTGAATATTAAAGTGCTTCTTTTTCTTTAATTTCACTTTTTTTTTTTTTGGCCACGGAGTCTTTCTCTGTCACCTAGGCTGGACTGCAGTGGCATGACGTCTGCTCACTGCAACCTCTGCCCCCTGTGTTTAGTCAATTCTACTGCCTCAGCCTCCTGAGTAGCTGGGATTACAGGCGCCTGCCACCATGCCGGGGTCATTTTTGTATTTTTAATAGAGACAGGAATTGTCTATGTTGGCCAGGTTGGTCTCGAACTCCTGACCTGAGGTGATCTGCCCACCTCGGCCTCCCAAAGTGCTGTGATTACAGGCGTGAGCCACCACACCCGGCCACATGACTAGTGCTTTCACCAAGTAATAATTTCCTGGTAAATAACCTGACTAGCATATTAGCCTAATATTTTCCCTAATTATAAAAACCAACTAACTCCTGGGAATACTTAAGACAAGGTCTGTAATCAGTTTTGCCTATATTCATTTGGTGAAATTAATGGCTGTTTGGGGTGCCAAGCTTCAGAAGAGATTATTGCTAATCCTAAAAATATAAAGGTAACTTAAAGCCAGAAAGATAGGTGCTGAGTAATTGTGTTCTTACCCTACTTGTTTACTTATTTGTGTGTAAATTTAAAAGTGCATTTCCCCTTACATTTAGATATGTCTTGTTCTGTTATTTTTCTGTACTAGAAAGTACTTCTTTAAATTGCTAGGGTACTTACCAGAATTATCAACTACTAACTAGCATAGAAACAAACTGTGTTTTGGAATCTCCCATATCAACATATTTAGAAGTGACATTTAGCAATCCTTTATTGTATTAGTAAAATGAAACAGAAGAAGTGAACCATGAGAGGTGGACTCCTTTGGAAAAATCATTTTAGGTTGGAACCTATAATATTGCCTAGAAGTGAGAGCCTATCCATGTGGAAATCCCAGATTAGAGGGAAATTTATGAAGAAAAGACTTCCATGTAGAATGATTTGAATATTGACCATGGTCTAGTTTTAGAACAAAAGAAGACCAGGGAGTTACATGCAGGGGGTCCTTCTCAGTGTTGGATCCTCCCCTTTTCCTACTTCTTTTTTTTGTTTTTTTTGAGATGAAGTTTTGCTCTTGTTGCCCAGGCTGGAGTGCAATGGCATTATCTCAGCTCATCGTGACCTCTGCCTCCTGGGTTCAAGCAGTTCTCCTGCTTTAGCCTCCAGAAACTCAAAGGATAAAATTTGATAAAAATAAGAGGGCAAAAAATTTTTAGTGGTTAAAATACAATAGCCCTAAGTTTCACATTTGACTAAGGTTAAATAGAAACTTCAGGTTACAGTATCTACCTCAGGATGATTCAGATCACTTTGAGTCTTTAAGGTATGGCTCTTGAATTCTAAACTCAGGAATTAAAAAAAGAGAAGTCCTCATATTTTTTTGCTAAGCCACAGGAAGTTATTTTTCTTGAAATATAAGTTTATAATAATTTTGTTTCTCACTATTCTCTGTATTTTTTTTCTTTCATCATAGATGACTCGTTGACATCCCAGGTAATCCCAGCAACCTTGGTAGGCCAGGGCGAGAGGATTGCTTGAGTCCAGGAGTTGGAGACCAGTCTGGGCTACATAGCAAGACCCACCCCTGAGTCTCTACAAAAACTGTAAAATAACCAGCCAAATGGTGGCGCATGCCTGTAGTCCTAGCTACTTTGAGACTGATGCAGGAGAATCGCATGAGCCCAATAGTTCAAGGTTACAGTGAGCTATGATCACATGACTGGACTGAGTGAGACCCTGTCTCAAATAATTAAAAAATAAAAAGCTCTGTGGTTTGACATTTGTGGGTCATCTCAGTACAGACGTTAATGAATCCTGAATACCAGGACTCTAGTATTATAAATGGATTGGTAAATTGACAAATGTTGTTTCAGACAATTTTGCTATGGTATGCAATAAAATTGTTTCCAAATAATTTTAGGTTTGGATATTTAAAATGGTATTTTAAAAAACTGTATTAAAGTTCAGGATTTTTTTGCATAAAAATGATTTACAATATAGGGCAGTTCTAGTTCTTTGTATTGTATTGTTAAAATAAGACTCAGTTGAATTTCAGTTCGTAAATACTGGAAAATTGTTATTCATAGCTACTTTGTCTCAGATTAAATAATTATAAGGAGAAAATTAATTCTGAAGTGGTTTAAACCAAATCATGTTTTAAATTTAGTGTTACATAAACTTCAGGTTGTGTTCTATGTCTTTTTCTGGCTCCCTGCCCCGCTCAGCCTAACAGTTTAGTTGTTCAGGATAGGGAGACTTTTTCCAGATATTTATTTTTCAGTGTTGCTAAACATATTTTTAAAATGGCTACCTTTCTTGCGTACAGTGTCATAGGATTCTCTGCCCCATCTAGGGTAGAGTGTTATGGGATTAGAGTGGGATAAGAGATAAGGGGGAATCTTTCAGGTCTTCTAACTCAAATCACTAGAAATTTAGGCATGATCTGGGCCTTAATGTGTGAGAGACTGTATCATTTTATATCTCAAATTGTATTTTCTTTGTTTTTGAGACTGAGTCTCTCTCTTCACCCAGGCTGGAATGCAGTGGCGCAATCTTAGCTCACTGCAGCCTTTGTCTCCTGGGTTCAAGCAGTTCTCCTGCCTCAGTCTCCCTAGTAGCTGGGATTACAGGTGCATGCCACCACGCCCAGCTAATTTTTGTATTTTTAGAAGAGAAGGGGTTTTGCCATGTTGACCAGGCTGTTCTCAAACTCCTGATGACCTGCTTTGGCCTCCCAAAGTGCTGAGATTAAAGGCATGAGCCACTGTGCCTGGCCACAAATTGTATTTTCTCTAACTTCTAGTTAATACGAAAACATTTTTTTTTTTTTTTTTTTTTTTTGAGACAGAGTTTCGCTCGTTACCCAGGCTGGAGTGCAATGGCATGATCTCAGCTCACCGCAACCTCTGCCTCCTGGGTTCAAGCAATTCTCCTGCCTCAGCCTCCCGAGTAGCTGGAACTACAGGCATGCACCACCATGCCCAGCTAATTTTTGTATTTTTAGTAGAGACGGGGTTTCACCATGTTGACCAGGATGGTCTCGATCTCTTGACCTCGTGATCCACCCACCTCGGCCTCCCGAAGTGCTGGGATTATAGGCGTGAGCCACCGCGCCCGGCCTGAAAACATTATTGAAGGGTCTGTTTTTGTTTTTGTTTTTGTTTTCCCCGAGACGTAGTTTCATTCTTGTTGCCCAGGCTGGAGTACAATGGCAAGGTCTTGGCTCACTGCAACCTCCACCTCTGGGGTTCAAGCAATTCTCCTGCCTCAGCCTTTCAGGTAGCTGGGATTACAGGTGCCTGCCACCACACCTGGCTAATTTTTTTGTAATTTTAGTAGAGACAGAGTTTCACCATGTTGGCCAGGCTGGTCTTGAACTCCTGACCTCAGGTGATCCGCCCACCTGCCTCGGCCTCCCAAACTGCTGGGATTGCAGGCATGAGCTGAAGTGTTTTTATAGGTGGAAACTAAGGTAGTATTGTAAGTTTTCAAGTCGTCCTTGTACAAAATGACCCACTTAAGATCTTGCTTCTGTTCAGTCCTAAAATCAGGACTGGAGTTGGCGCTCCTTAAAGTTGTGTTTATTCAAGTTTTGCTTAATTTGTGTGTAGGTAAGTACTGTTGAGCTAATTCATTTAGATTTATTACAGATCATTTAGAAAGTATATTTATTATGTATGCCCTTTTAGGTTTTACCTTTAGTTCATACTTTGAAATAATTACACCTTAGGGTTAAATATTAATTTCTGAAGGAAGTATAAACAAATAGATACTCTTTTTTTTTTTTTTTTTTGAGACAGGAGTTTTGCTCTTGTTGCCCAGGCTGGAATGCAATGGCATGATCTCGGCTCATCGCAACCTCTGCCTCCCAGGTTCAAGCGATTCTCCTGCCTCAGGCTCCCGAGTAGCTGGGATTACAGGCATGTGCCACCATGCCTGGCTAATTTTGTTTTTTTTTTTTTCGGTAGATGTGGTGTTTCACCATGTTGGTCAGGCTGGTCTCCAACTCTTGACCTTGTGATCTGCCCACCTTGACCTCCCAAAGTGCTAGGATTATAGGTATGAGCCACCATGCCTGGCCACAAATAGATATTCTTAAGAGGGCTAATTTGAATTAATCTGCCTTTATATTGGGGAAAAAAAGCTGAGACATTGCATGAAAGATGATGCAAGATATACATTAATCTTTGGCCCCATTGTTAATTGTATTATATATTAGCTATTTGACTGTTGACCTGAACTGTTGTTAGTTTTCTTCATCATTTATTGGATGGTCAACCTTTAAGTTTCTGTAGTATGAGACCTTTTTCTATCTTGTAAATTATTGTTACCTAAGGTTAATAAACCCAGATTATATGGACTAAAATGAACTCAAAGAAATAAAATAAAATAAAATAAAATAAAATTGACCGGGTTCAGTGGCTCACGCCCATTATCCCAGCACTTTGGGAGGCTGAGGCAGTTGGATTGCTTGAGTTCAGGAGTTTGAGACCAGCCTGGGCAACATGGTGAAACCCCATCACTACCAGATAGATAGATAGATAGAAGATAGATAGGTAGGTAGGTAGGTAGGTAGGTAGGTAGGTAGGTAGATAGATAGATAGATAGATAGATAGATAGATAGATAGATAGATAAAAAATAAATCACATAAAATAAAATGGCTAACTTTGGGCTAAGGATGAAAAGACATTGAGTGTCTTATTGCTTCAAAGGTGAGTTGTTCTCTAAGAACTTAGATAATTGTACTCTATTGTCTCACTATTCAGCCTCTCTATTGAAATGAGGGTCACACAGAAGTTATGTTGCAGGACCCTGTTCTTTGCTTTAAAGCAGATCCAATTCCAAAGTCTAATGCCCAGCTACATAGGAACATAACATCCCACTTTGTGGGACCAGTGTTATTCAACAGCAGTATTTTCGTGCTTGGCTATATAAAAGTTAAAAACATTAAGGCAATTTTTTTTTCTTTTTTTTTTTTTTTTTTAAAGATGGGGTTTCACTATGTTGGTCAGGCTGGTGTTGAACTCCCGACCTCAGGTGATCCGCCTGCCTCGGCCTCCCAGAGTGCTGGGATTACAGGCGTTAGCCACCGCGCCTGGCCAAGGCAATTTTTAAAAACTTTTCTTCTTACCTGTTTACCAGGTAATATAATATTTTAATAATACAGAAAATGTGTGTAAGGATGTGGACCTTGGAGGCAGATTGCCTATGTTCAGATTCTGACTCTAATATTCACTAGCTGTGCAATAACTTGAGCATATTACCTCTCTGTGCCTCAGTTTTCTCATCTGTAAAATGCAGTTGATAATAGAGCCTGTATCATAAAATTGTGATAATTAAATGAGTTAATATAAGTGTTTAGAATGTTGCCTAGGATAAACTATATAAATTGATATTATGATTATTGGAATATAATTTCTAAGTATTTTTTGGAAAGAGATAAAAGACATACTATTTTAAGATCATTAATGCCAAAGAAAAAAATGGAAAATATCACATTTTAATTAAAGCAGAATAAATATCAACTATCGATCTTTTTTGACATTCTGTGTGTGTGGCCATTTTCCTCTGGGTGGTTTCTTGATTTTTCTGATTGTAGGAAGAATAACAGTGCCATAGTTTCTTTGGGCCTGAAAAAATAATTTGTGCCGGTGCAAGAGCATTTGATACTACCAGCGTCTTTTCTTTATTAAAGTCTGTTTTGTAAGGCTCAGTTTTCTTACTCTGAGGATGAAGATGAATGGGAAAGCTTCAAATAGTTGGTTTTTCACCATGGAAAAATTATTTACTGTTTTATGAAATTTGCAATTCAGTTAATCTAGAGGAAGTTGTTTAGTAAGGGGAAAAGTACAGAATTTATAGTTAGGAAACATAATCAAATATTTGTTTTAAAATTTTCTAGTTTTATTTCTTTTTGTATCCTCATTTCCTTTTTATCTAACAAAGATATCGTGAAGCTTCTATGAACAATTTTTTACATTATGCTAGTGCCTTTAAACATTGTTTGAATATGAATCTCTAACTTACTCTGAATATTTTGAGAAAAAAGTTGCATCTTTGTTTGAAGGAAAAGTTGATTTTTCAGGATAAGTAATTCTTTTTGGATGTTCAAGATATTTTTAACAGACAATTTTTCTAAAATTGAAATTGGCTTGGCATAGTAGCTCACACCTGTAATTTCAGCACTTTGGGAGGGCGAGGCAGATGACTCAAGGGCAGGAATTCAAGACCAGCATGGGCAACATAGCGAGACCCCTTCCTATATAGCCCAGGAGTTTGAGGTTGCAGTGAGCTGTGATTGTGCCTCTGCATTCCAGCCTGGGTGACGTAATGAGACCTTGTCTTGATTAATAAGAAAATAAAAATGAAAGCTTAAGTTTTTTTAGATTGTAATAAAATAGTGCTTTTTACTGCCTATTTTAAAAAAAGAGACCAGTGTGAATAGTATAAAGCTTGTAAAGTAGCATAGGAAAACAATATGTAAATATTAATATAATAATAATAAAAATAATATAAGTAAAATAACAAAAATAATAAAAATAGAATCCCACCACAGAGAGATAATCCCTGTTAATATTTTGACATATGCTGGGCTCAGTAGCTCACACCGGTAATCCTAGTACTTTGGGAGGCCGAGGCAGAAGCATTGCTTGTCTTTTTGGTCATTTGCATCTTTGCTTTTGTGAATTGCCTGTTTACTTTCTTTGTCAGTTTTTTATTCTCTTTGTCAGTTTTATTTTCTTTGTCAGTTTTTTATTTTCTTTGTCAGGGTTATTTCGTTTGTCTTTTTTTTTTTTATAAATCATTTTGTATGAATTATTTGCATAAATCTAACCTTGGTTTTTTGTATGTGTTGCAAATATTTTTGCCTAGTCTGTAGTTCATCTTTTTCTATGTAGGAATTGTTCATTTTATGCAACCAAATCTATCTTTTTGAGTTTCCTGCCATGGAAAACAGTATGTTTCCATCTCTTTTCAGAGATGGATTTTTTATTTTGAAGTTTAGTTTCTTAATTTATCTGGCATTTATTTTTGTAGTCAATGGAAGGTAGTTGTGTTTTTACACATCAATCTTTAAATCTGTGTAAGATGTCTCTTGGAATAAAAACAATGAATTTAAACATTTTAATTTGTATTTTATTTTAAAGTACATATGCACACAGTTTGAGGAGGCAAGTATTTCCACAAATATTTCTACCAAAAAAGTTGTATCGAAAGAGCTCCTCACTCATACCTTCCAGAAACTATTTCAATGCTTCAGCTCACTCTTACGAAAAAAATCAGTGAATTTTTAAACTATAAAACACCAAACATTACACTCCTAAGAAATTCATACTAAACCATTTCTTTTCCTAAGAAAATCACGGAAAAGTCTTTCCAAAGCTGTAAAAACTTTAAGCTTTATTCTTTGTCTTTTTCCATGAGACTTAGTGGCTCAAAAGGTTTAGTGGTAACTCCTACCAATAATCCTTTAAAGGAAAATGATGATTCCTTTTTTTTTTTTTAGATGGAGTCTCGCCCTGTCGCCCAGGCTGAAGTGCAGTGGCGCGATCTTGGCTCACTGCAACCTCTGCCTCCCAGGCTCAAGTGATTTTCCTGCCTCAGCCTCCCAAGTAGCTAGGATTACAGGTGCACACCACCATGCCTGGCTAATTTTTTGTCTTTTCAGTAGAGACGGGATTTCACCATGTTGGCCAGGCTGGTCTTGACCTCCTGACCTCATGATCCACCCGCCTTGGCCTCCCAAAGTGCTGGGATTGCAGATGTGTCACTGTGCCTGGCTTTTTTTTTTTTTTTTTTGAGAGGGAGTCTGTCTCTGTTGCCCAGTCTGGAGTGCAGTGGCGCAGTCTCTGCTCACTGCAACCGCTGCGTCCTGAGTTCAGGTGATTCTCCTGCCTCAGCCTCCGGAGTAGCTGGGATTATAGGCATGCGGAACCATGCCTGGCTAATTTTTGTATTTTTAGTAGAGACAGGGTTTCACCATGTTAGCCAGGCTGGTCTGAAATTCCTGACCTCAAGTGATACCCGCTTTGGCCTCCCAAAGCGCTGGAATTACAGGTGTGAGCCACCACACCTGGTGATAATTACTTTTTATGGATGATACATAGTACTTAGTGGTCAGTTATTTATTTATTTATTTTTAGTCAAAAATTACAGTATCTAAAATCTTGTGATTATGGGAGCAGATTGTGAGGAGAAAAATAAATAAGAACTTGTGATGATTTCAAACTTGTATGATCACAAATCTTGACTTTTTTAAAACATATGCTTTACAGGGATTAAGATTAAAGTGAAGCTGTTTTTTTCCCCTCATAATGTTTCTAACTTAAAATTTTAAGGGGCATTACTTATGAAATTGACAGTTTTCTCATCTTTTGATTACTCCCCTCAATTCATGCTTCTGAAAAATACATTCTAGCTAAAAATATAAGCATGCTTATTAATCATAAAATGTATTGATACGTGTTTACTATAGAACTAAGGGATTTAGATATACCCTTTAAAGGCAAGTAATACATTTGATCAATATATTAGAAAATCTGAAAGTCTTCAGCTATTGAAATATAAAAGGTTAATTTATTACTTGGAATTTTTGAAATTCTGTGCTTCTGTTTTTTCTAAGGTATATGTTATTGATATAAGCACATTTTCTTTTAGTTGTTAATAATTTCATAAATTGTGGTAGACTGTCTTTGCCAGCCTCAGTGTTACATGCTTGCTGTTTCTTAGGTGTACTAAGGTACTTGTGGTAAAACTACCTCAAGTGTCTCCTCAACTGTGTGTCATAATTCCAGTGTAATGTGTGAGGAATTAATGAATTCCCCTAAAGCTGAGTTAATTGTGCTAATCTAAGTATACTGTTCAGTGGTTGATTTTTAAAATAGTTATTTTAGGTTAATTTCTGAATATTTAAAATGGAATAACTTAGAGTATAGCAGAGTTTATTCTTGGGAATTTGAAGTTGAGCACAGAGGCATGGATATAAGAATGGATTCACATCTATTCCTGTCTGGGTGCTTTAGGAATTTAATCCTGTTTAAAATTGGAACTATTTTATTTTTTTGTGAGAAATTGTGACAATGCCAGGTTTAAGTAGATATTTTTTCTAGTTAGATTAGTTACATTAGTGTCAAAAATGAATAAACTAGTTTTAGGTTTCCTATGTGTTTTGGATATTTACTCTTACTATGAATACATAAATTAGCCAACAAATATTAGTCAGAATTTTATTTTGATTGGCCACCTTTTAAAAATGTGACTTTTGCTGAGTTTCTGTCTTTATCTTTCTAGATGTTATAGTAAAATGTTTTAAACAGGGAAACTGAAATGAAGTGGTGTCTGCCTAAAGAAAAACTTTACTTGTGGTATTGCGGCACAGTTATTTCTTAAAACAAAATTTTTTTGTTGAGTTTTAAGACAGCATCTTACTCTGTCACCCAGGCCGCAGCCTCTACCTCTTGGATTCAAGCAGTGCTCCCACCTCAGCCTTCCAAGTTGCTGGGATGGGACCACAGGTATGCACCACCATGCCTAGCTAGTTTTTTTTTCTCTCTTTTTTTTTTTAGGTAGAGACTGAGTCTAGATTGCCCAGGCTGGTTCAAGTGATCCTCCTGCCTCAGCCTCCCAAAATGCCCGGATTATAGGCAGAAGCTACCATGCCCCCAGCCTAGTTGCATTTTAACAAAGTAATTTTGAGAACACAGGTAAAAGGGATGTGATCCTAAAACTGTTTGGTGTGTAGAATGGGGAGAGAAAAAGGAAGCAAATTAAATTGAAGGAGGAAATATGGTAATCTGAATTTTTGAGTTTATTATTGGAAGAAAATATGACATTTTGTGCAGTATGAGAATAAAAGTTTATCAGAATTTTTAAACATTAAAGTTTGTATTTTAACCCATTTTCATATTAGAGCCATTTTTTTTTTTTCCAGATCCTGCTTTCAGCTGTAGCTATTAATGGGCTGAATTTGACTCCAGGCTCCCTGGTTGTTCATTAACCTATTAGTGCTTGACTACTTTTAATAGGTTCAGGAAAGTTGCTGGTTAGTTGAAACTGCTCAGAGCTGGAATTGGAACTACTCTGCAGTTCTTCCTTATTTGTGGGGATATGTCCTGAGACCCTCTAGTGGATGCCCAAAACCAAGGATAGTACCGAACACTATATATACAGTTATGTGTAATTTAATGATGGGATACATTCTGAGAAATGCATCATTAGGTAGTTTGTTATCCAAACATCATAGAGTGTACTTACACAAACCTAGGTGGTATAGCCTACTGCGTATCTAAGCTATATGATTTAGCCTGTTGCCCCTAGGCTATAATACTGTAGGCAGTTGTAACACAATAGTATTTGTGTATCTGAACAGACGAGGTAACACATGGTATGACATCACTAGGAAACAGGAATTTTTCGTCTGCATTATAATTTTATGGGACCGCTGTTTTATATGCTAAGTCTTTATATCTTTTATATGGAAAACCAAATGTCACAGCACCATTGCTGAATAACAGTCGTTTTCTCTATTTGATCTGCAATGTCAATATTAAGTGCCATATAGCGGGTTTCTATATATTCTGTGTTATAATCTTTTGGGGCCACTGTCTTAGATGTGATCCATCCTTGACTCAATGTGGCACATGACTGTATTATGTTTTTTCCTAGACATACATACCTATGATAAAGTTCAATTTATAAATTAGGCATAGTAAGAGATTAATAATAATAACTATTGTCAGGGTTCTCTAGAGGGACAGAACTAATAGGATAGATGTATATGTAAAGCAGAGTTTATTAAGGAGTATTGACTCACACGATCACAAAATGAGCTCCCACAATAGGCCATCTGCAAGCTGAGGAGCAAGGGAGCCAGTCTGAATCCCAAAGCTGAAGAACTTGGAGTCTGATGTTCAAGGGCAGGAAACATCGAGCACAGGAGAAAGATGTAGGCTCGGAGACTAAACCAGTCTTTTCACTTTAGTCTTTTCACGTTCTTCTTCCTGCTTTTATTCTGTCTGTGCTGGCAGCTGATTAGATTGTGCCCACCAGGTTGAGGGTGTCTGCCTTTCCCAGTCCACTAACTCAAATGTTAATCTCATTTGGCAGCACCCTCACAGACACACCCAGGAACATACTTTGCATCCTTCAGTCAAGGGACACTTAATAGTAACCATCACAACTATTAATAAATAGAACAAAATAGCAACATACTATAATAAAAGTTATGTGAATGTAGTCTCTCAAAATAGCTTATTGTTCTATATTCATCCTTCTTATAATGATGTAAGATGATACAATGCCTGTGTGATCAAAGTAAGTGATGTGAATGAAGTAGGCATTGTGACACAGCATTAAGCTACTGTTGGCCTTCTGTATTCCCAAATCAGTGTCATTCATTTCAGGGGATCCCTTGTTGAAATCTTCCTTTAGGCTCATGGGTTTTTGGCACGTGGGTTTCTGTTGCTGTCAGTGGAAAATGTTTTCTGTTCATGTATTTCACCTACAAATTTAGTTCCTTTTAAATATTAACTAAGTACTTACCTCACTCTGGCTGTAACTTTTGCTATTTGAGGTATGACAGCAAAACTAGCATGAATAATTTCTTTTTCATTCTTTCACAGTTTTGCAGATAGAAGACTCATTCTTACCATAGATCTTAGCGGCCTCGGCATATGATTTTTTTTCTTTCCTTATTAAGAAGTTTCACCTTTTCACTTTAAATGAAACACATTAAAACTTCACTTTGGCATATCCAAATTGCCAAATGTCATTACTCTTCTACCTTGGGGCCATTGTTAAGTAAAATAAGGGTTACTTGAACACAAACACTGTGATACTTTGACAGTTAATCTGATAATCCATATGGTTACTAAGTGACTAAAGGGTAGGTAATGTGTATAGAGCATGGATACACTGGATGAAAGGACGATTTATGTCCTGGATGGGATGGAGCTAGATTTGCAGGTCAACAGAAAATTTCATCATGCTACTTAGAATGGTGTTGTATTTGAAATGTATAAGTTATTTAAATTGGAATTTTTCATTTAATATTTTCTGACCTTGGTTGACCATGGGTAACCGAAACCATGGAAAGCAAAACCGTGGATAAGGGAGGACTACTGTATTTACCAAATGAGTTCATTTCATTTTGAGAAAAGTTACTTGTAACTTTAATAGACTGACTTAACATGTTATGATAACAGGATTATGTATAAGAGACTGGGCAGGTAGATATTACACTAGTCTTGTACTTTGTTCATAATTTTATAGAGCACTTTGATATATATTATTTAATCTTCTTGACATTTGAGAGGTATACATTCTCATAGATGATAAAACCCAAATGCCCCAGATGATTAAGAGACTTGCCCAATTTTACACTGTTAGTCATTAGAAGAGCTAGTCTTAAAAAAAAAAGAAAGTATTCTGACTTCAAACCATTTTTTTCTCTAACTGCAGCCAAGATAATTTATTTACTGAATATTTTCAGTTATAATGATAAAAGACATAAATGTGATTTCTTCCCTAATTGAGCCTACCTCCTAGTCCAAGAGGCAGACTAGTAAATAATCAATTAAAAACAGTGTGTTAGGTGCTCTGAAAGGGGAAGTATAGGTTGATGAATTGGGAAATAAAGAGGAGTGCCTGTGTGTCAGGGGATAAGGAAGGGCTTTTGATAGGAGATGAACTTGCTATTAAAGTCAGACCTGAAGTCATAAAAATTAGCCATGTGAAGATTAAAGGGCTATGTTGGAGGAAGAGTGTTCTAGGCAGAAGAGAGAATACTGTGTTAGAAGTTTGGGAGGTAAATGAGAGCTTGGTGTATTGAAGAACTGAAAAAAATTCAGTATGGCTGGTTATAGAGCCAGGGATGAGGGAAGGGGAGGGAAAAAGAGGGAAAGGATAGCTATGAAAGATTCGGTAAACCAAAAGCTGGATATAATAAGGGTCTAAATTAGTGACAACTGGGATGAGAAAAAGAGTACTGCAGGTATCACAAGCTGAATAAATGTGTTAGAAATATTTTAGCCAACAAGTGATATTTTATACAGTTATTATATATATCTTGTGATTGCCTTGCACAGTAAAGGGTACGTGATGCTAAAAGTTGAAAACAGGTTAACGGTGCACTAACTCATCACTCTGGAGATCAGTTTTGGCTATCAGATTGTTTTGCTATCATTCCTAGCCTGATTTCTTTACTCTGGCTTGTTGAGATTAATTTTGCTCTAAAGAATTCTGAAGTGGGTCTTGGACCTAATGTTAATAGATGATAGATAATTAAGTGAGGAATACCCTTGCTAGGCCTTAGTAACTCTGTTGTCTAGATAAGAAGATGTTAGGGGCTGGGCGTGGTGGCTCATGCCTGTAATCCCAGCATTTTGGGAGGCTGAGGTAGGTGGATCACAAGGTCAGGAGTTTGAGACCAGCTTGGTCAATATGGTGAAACCTCATCTCTACTAAAAAATACAAAAATGAGCCAGGTGTGGTGGCACGCACCTGTGGTCCCAGCTACACAGGAGGCTGAAACAGGAGAATCGTGTGAACCTGGGAGGCAGAGGGTGCAGTGAGCCAAGATTGTACTACTGCACTCCAGCCTGGGCAACAGAGTGAGACTGTCTCAAAAAAAAAAAAAAAAAAAAAAAGATGTTAGGGAAAAGCAAGGGATAAAGTGGGTACGAAGGAGTGTAAATTATGACTTGTTGCTATGGTATTTAGTTATTGGTTTAATTTTTACACGTAAACTTGTCATTGATATACTGAATATTAAGATATTTGGGCGTGGTGGCTGACACCTGTAATTTCAGCACTTTGGAAGCCTGAGGTGGGAGGATAGCTTTAGCCCAGGAGATTGAGGCCAGCCTGACATATCATAATGAGATCCTGTCTCTATAAATAATTTAAAAATTAGCCTGGCGTGGTAGTGTGTGCCTGTAGTCACAGCTACTCGGGAGGCTGAGGTTGGTGGACCACTTGAGGCCACGAGGTTAGTGAGCCATGATTGCAAGACTGCACTCCAGCCTGGGTGACAGAGTGAGACCCTGTCTCTTTAAAAAAGAAAAATTGGGGAAAGTGGTTATTTATTCAATACACATTTTGTGCCCAGTGTTTGAAGTATAAAGAGACTCACCATTGTTAATAGGGAATACAGGCATACAGTATCAACATAGTAAAATAATTGTTTTATGATAAAAAATAAACAGTAGAAGATAATGTGTTCAATTTGGAATACGTTGAAATTGAGATGCTTATGGAATATTGAACACCTGCTATGCACCAAGCACTAAGCTATATGCTGGGGATACAAAAAGTAAAGAAAATAAAGTCCTTTTCCTCACCAGTTCATATTCTGAACTGGAAACAGACATTAAACAAATGATTATTAAAATGTCAGGGTATGGGAATTGGCAAGTCCATAGAAACAGAAAGTAAATTAGTGGTTGCCAGGGATTCAAGGAATGAGGGGTAGAGAATGATTGCTAATGGGGATGGCTTTTCTTTTTGAGGTGATGAAAATGTTCTGGAATTAGGTAGTTGTAATGACTACACAACTTTGGGTCTATACTAAAACCCACTGAATCGTGCACTTTAAAGGGTGAAACTTTATGTCATCTGAATTATATCTCAACAAATGTCCCAGGTGCGGTGGCTCACGCCTGCAATCCCAGCACTTTGGGAGGGCAAGGCGGGAGGATCACCTGAGGTCAGCAGTTAGAGACTAGCCTGTGTGTGCAACATGGTGAAATCCTGTCTCTACTAAAAATACAAAAATTAGCCAGGCATGGTGGCACATGCCTGTAATCCCAGCTACTTGGGAGGCTGAGGCAGGAAAATCCCTTGAACCCGGGAGGCGAATGTTGCAGTAAGCCGACATTGCGCCACTGCCGTCCAGCCTGGGCGAAGGAGGGAGACTCTGTCTCAAAAAGAATAAAAAAAAAGTCGAGAGTGAAAAAAATAAAACAAGATTAAGAAGGAGAAGAAAATGATGGGGGTACTATTTTGTAGAGCATGATCATGGTGCTTTTTGAGCCTCATTTGAACAGACACCTAGGGGAACTGAAGGAGTAAGCAATGGAGATATTTGTGGAAAGAGTTTTCCAGGTGGAGGAATGGCGAGTACAAAGACATCAAGGCTGAGAAAGTACTTGGCATGTTCAAGAAGTAGCAATAAGGGGCAGTATACCTGGAGCAGAGTGGAAAAGGAGGAGAGTTGTAGGAGAGAAAGGAAGAGAGATAATAAGGTGCTAAATCATATAAGGACTTTGGGTTTTATGCTAAGATGGATGCTGAGGAGTGATGTCATCTGAATTAGGTTTTTGATGAATTATTCTGGCTACAGTGTAGATAAAATGTAAGAGTAAAAAGGAAATCAATTAGGCAGTTGAAGTAGTTCAGGTGAGATGATTAGATCAGGATTCTAGTAGTGGAGGTTGTTAAGAAGTGGTGGAATTCTGAATTAGAAAAGTGAGAAAGAAAAAGACAGGATTAATTTCTCCAGGAAATAAACAAGATATTTCAGGGACATGAAGAGAGGAGTAGACTAAAGAGAAGCCAACAAAGGAAGGAAATAAACAGGAATTCCTGAAAGCAGGAGTAGTCACTTGTGTCAGAAGTTGGAAATAAATCAATTCGGAGTTTATTGATAACTGAGCAGTTTGAATGGGGAGTGGTTGGAACAGAAGCCAAGTAGTAGTTGGTTGAGTAATAAATGTGAATAGAGGAAGTGGAGGCAGCTAGGAAGACAACTATAGGACTAATTAAGAATGGTTGTGAGGGAAAGGAGGGGATGGAAAATGAAAAGGCATATAAGTAAGAATAGGAATCTTGTGAAATGAGGAAGTTGAAAGGATAGGAATTATTAAGAGAGGGGGAAGTTTTGGAGGAGCAATGAAGAAAAAGGGATGTAGTACACATGGTTGCTTCCTTTCTTGAGCCCAAAGAGGTAAGGATAATTTTTATCTGGGAAAAGAAGTATGGGAAATTTATGTCCTATACACTTTCTGTGGAGAAATAAACAGTCATTTAACAAGAATGATAGATACACAACAGTAGCCTTAAGAGAATCATCATGAGGAATTGGGGAGTAAAGCTGATGAGGAATACTCTAAAAAAAAAAAAAAAAAATAGAAAGCCTCCTGAGCTACTTTGAGGAAGATCTTATATTCATAGTGGTACGGGTCCATATATTTTTATTTTTCTCTATCAAAACGTAGAAGCTGTGGTTCAGGAATGTTGAAGATGAGTGGTTGGGGTCATTCAGGATTGGGCATGAATAACAGTATGAATATGATAGAAAAATAATGGGGGGGGGTAAAGGAATTCTTCAAGACATAAGCTCAGGCTTAGTCTTCTTGAAGTGTCTCCCATTGGTCTTTTCTCTTTTAATTTTGTACTTTTCCCTGCTACTGCTGCCTTATGTTTAGCCCATTCGAATTTACACACAGACACACAGACACACACACACACACACACACACACACAAGCACTTAAATATTTTTTAAATATGGAAAATGACAAAATAAGGACAAATCACATGCAGTCCTGCCATATCTAGATATGTTAATATGTTGGTGATTATGCTTTCGGGCATCTCTGTATATGTATACACATCTATTTATTTATACATTTCTGCATAAGTGGGATTTAATATCTGTTTTATTTGCCTACTGATGTTATTAAATATAATTTGTGATAGCTGCAAAGTATTACATGGTTATTTATTTATTTTTGAGACAGAGTCTTCGTTGCCCAGGCTGGAGTGCAGTGGCACAATCACAGCTCACTGCAGCCTTGACCTCCTGGGCTCAAGTGATTCTCCAACCTTAGCCTCTCAAGTAGCTGGGATAAGAGGTATGCACCACCACACTTGGCTAATATTTTTAAAAAATATTTTTGTAGAGACAGGGTCTCACTATGTTGCCAAGGCTGGTCTCAAACTCCTGGGCTCAAGTGATCCTCCTGCCTCAGCCTCCCAAAGTTCTAGAATTACAGGTGGGAGTTAACATGCCAACCAATGTGGTTTAAATAACAAAATTTAGTTAATTAGCCAATCCTTTGGTGATGCACTATTATTTCATTTTATTTTTCATTTTATTTTTTTAATTTATTTTTTGAGACGGAGTCTCGCTTTGTTGCCAGGCTGGAGTGCAGTGACACGATCTTGGCTCACTGCAACCTCTGTCTTCTGTGTTCAAGTGATTTTTCTGCCTCAGCCCCCTGAGTAGCTGAGACTATAGGCATGCACCATCACACCCAGCTAATTTTTGTATTTTTAGTAGAGGTGGGGTTTTACCGTGTCAGCCAGGATGGTCTGGATCTCCTGACCTCGTGATCTGCCCACCTTGGCCTCCCAAAGTGGTGGGATTATAGGCATGAGACACTGCACCCGGCCCATTTTATTTTTTAAATATTATAAGTCATTGTAATGAACATAGTACAAGTGATTTCCCCCTGTACTGCTATGGTAATTTCTTGTGAGTAATAATAGCTAATACTTATGTAGCATTTTCTATATGATGAGTACTGTTCTAAGTACTTAAATTTCTCTTTTATTTCTAAATTTCTTCTGCTTTCATGTTTCAAGGTGAATCCTTCAGGCTTGCATTCTTTTAGCTTTCTCTTGAGAATGGATCCAGATAAATAAGACTACCTGAATATTATTAGATAAGACCACCTACATATTATTTGATAAGACCAACCCCAAACCATCCTGTAATCTATAGTGTTGAGGTTAAGTGCATAGGCTTTGGAGTCAGAACCCAGATTTGGATTCAGATCTTTGCTTTGCTACTTCATTTAGTTGTATAGCTTTAAATCAGTTTTCCAGTCTGTTAAATAAAGAACACTGAAAGCATAAAGGATTTTTTTTTGTTGGAGGAGAAGTCTATAACTGAGGTGAAATAATCATTATTTTAAAATTTTCTAGCTAATTGAAATCTTTCGTGGTACAGTTATTTTCCTTTTCTAGGTTAAGGGAAAGTAGAGAAATCTTGGTTATTATCTTTTTTTTTTTTTTTTTTTTTTGAGATGGAGTTTCGCTTTTGTTACCCAGGCTGGAGTGCAATGGTACGATAATCTTGGCTCACTGCAACCTCTGCCTCCCAGGTTCAAGTGATTCTCCTGCCTCAGCCTACTGAGTAGCTGGGATTACAGGCATGCACCACAACGCCCCACTAATTTTTTGTATTTTTACTAGAGACGGGGTTTCTCCGTGTTGGTCAGGCTGGTCTCAAACTCCTGATCTCAAATGATCCTCCCGCGTTGGCCTTCCAAAGTGCTGGGATTACAGGCGTGACCCACAGTGCCTGGTCTTTTTTTTTTTTTCTTTTGAGACAGGTTCTTACTCTCAAAATCTATGAGATAAGATTTTCCAGCCTAGGCTGGAGTGCAGTGGCACGATCTTGGCTCACTGCAGCCTTGACCTATTGGGCTCAAGCAGCCCTCCTACCTCAACCTCCCAAGTAGTTGGGACTACAGGCGTGCACCACTGTGCTCAGTTAATTTTTTTGTAGTGATGAGGTGTTGCCACATTGCCCAGGTTAGTCTTGAATTCCTGAGCTCAAGCAATCCACCCACCTTGGCCTCACAAAGTGCTGGGATTACAGGCATACACCACTGTGCCTGGCTTTGATTATCTTTTGTTTAACAAACCTTCATAAATGAAATCGTATGTTCGTATTATAAATCATATTTATTAAATAAATATGTATTATTATAAATCATGTTACATGTATTCAAAGAACATTTAATGATAGCAGAAAATATTCATGATTGTATCTTACATTTTTTAAAGAAACATATAAAATTAGGATTCCACTTTCATTTTCTTAAAAATAAGGCCCATTGAAAATAGACTAAAATGTTAGAATAGTGATCTATGGGATTTGGGATTTGAAGTGACTTTTTATTTTCTGTTTTACACTTGTAAAAAGTTTCTGAATTTTTATGATATATCACCTTTATATCTCCCTTAAATCCTTTATACATCCTTTTTGTCTATCACTTTTATAACCTAAATAAGTGTACAAATATTAAACTAAAAGTCTTCATATAGTAGAACATTACAACTGAAACTTTTATGATTTTTTTTTCTCATAGATTTTAATTTGTAGTGTTTATATTTATGGTAGCCCTCTAAATCCTCTTCAAGTTTTTCATTTATATCATGCATTGCTGGAGTTAAAATAGAACGTATCAGCCAGGCACAGTGGCTCATGCTTGTAATCTCAGCACTTTGGGAGGTAGGCAGATCACTTAAGCTCAGGAGTTTGAGACCAGACTGGGCAACGAAGTAAGACCCTGGTCTCTAAAAAAAAATACAAAAGTTAACCAGGCATGGTGGTGCATGCCTGTGGTCCCAGTTACTCAGGAGGCTGAGGTGGGAGGATGGCTTGAGCCTGGGAGGCAGACGTTGCAGTGAGCTGGGCTTTTTTGTTTGGTCTGCACCCATATCCTGTCTGATTTCTTTTATATGAAATTTAAAAACAGGCAAAACTATAATCTACTGTGTTAAAAGCCAGAAGATGGGTCACTTTTGTAAGGGGTGAAGCGTGTGGAGGGATGCTTAATTGGCTGGGTGGTGGTTATGGGTATGTCCACTTTGTAAAATTCTGCAAGTTCAAGACTTAAGATTTGTACACTTTACTACATGTGAAGTGTATGTCATTCTTTAATAAAAAGTTAAAACTGGGCTGGGCGCGGTGGCTCATGCCTGTAATGCTAGCACTTTGAGAGGCCGAGGTGGGTGGATCACCTGAGATCAGGAGTTCAAGACCAGCCTGGCCATCATGGTGAAACTCCATCTTAAAAAAAAAAAACAAGTTAAAACTGGCTGGGTTCAGTGGCTCACGGCTGTAATCCCAGCTTTTTGAGAGACTAAGGTGGGAGGATCACTTGAGCCCACGAGTTTGAGACTGCAGTACACCATGATCACACCACTGTACTTCAGCCTGGACAACAGAGCCAAGACTTAGTCACTTTAAAAAAAGAAAAAAGTTAAAACACTAATTAAAAAGTTCTGAAATTATGACCTATAAGATAAGTAATAATTATCCATTTTTGTTTATGTATACTTTATGTCAAAGCACTTTCCACAAATATCAATATTATGATTGTGCATATAAAAATGCTTTGTAAACTTTAAGTCATGATACTTCAGTTATTTATTTTTAGAACAATTTTCAGTTGTCTAGAGCTGTTTGTCTGTTTCTATTTATGGACCACATTCTGGCACAAAGGACTGCACAAGCTACCTTTTCGTTTGCTATTGTAAAATGACAGTTGAAAATGATTATCACAATTCATTTTTTAAAAAATTGCCTTGTGGCTAGGCACAGTGGCTCACACCTGTAATCCCAGCACTTTGGGAGCTTGAGGCAGTGGATCGTTTGAGCACCAGCCTTCTAGAACAGCCTGGGCAACATGGTAAAACCCAGTCCCTACAAAATAATACAAAAATTAGCAGTCGTGGTGGCATTTGCCTATAGTCCTGGCTACTTGGGAGGCTGAGTTGGGAGGATTGCTTGAGTCTAGGAGGTTGAGGCTGCAGTGAGCTGTGATTATGTCATTCGATGACAGAGTGAGACCCAGTCTCTTAAAAAAAAAAGTTTTTTTAATGGGCTTTTCCATCAGTAAATTGACCTCTGGTTAATATAGCACAATCCAAGTGTTCTTTTTTGGTAAGAAACAATGTATTAAACTTTTGTAGGACAAATATTATTTGTTTTAGAGAATAGCCAGGTGGATGATCAGTGGGTCAGTTTTACTCATTGAGAATCTGGTCTTTGCCTCATGTTATTTGAGCCTGAGAGAAATTATTTGTAATTCTAGATAATTTCTCTCAGGCTCAAATAACATGAGCTCTGCTAATTTGTTTCACTATCTTAGATATTATTCAAGTCTACTTGTATCAAATCTAAGTATTAAATACTGAAAATTATCTACCACAGTGTGAAACAGTAGTTGTCATTTTAGTCAGGAAAAATGTACAACATTTATTTCTCCTTTTTGTTATGTAAATATAATTGTTTTTTCCTCTAGGTTTAATAATTTAGTATCTAATTCACTGAAGAAGGTAGTTTAGCTCTTTGGTTGCTGTTTTTTCCTAGATTCTTCAGAAAAAGATAAATTAACTAACAGCGTTTAAAGAGGTAGTACACACAAGCCAGTCCATTTTCATTCCAGCTGAGTTTCATGCTTCAGAGTAATGGCTGTTAGCCAGAATCATTTATGAAGATTTTTACACATATACATTCTGTGATCTTATTCCCTGTAAACCCTTATTCAGTAGTAGGCCTATGATGAAATCCCAGGCATCTTCATTCAGTTAAAAAAAAAATACTTATCTCGACATGCAATTCTGATATTCCTTGTTGAAAACCAGTCTTAAATTAGAGGCATTCTCCAGTTGTACAGGGAGTAAGGGAAACAAAAGTTAAAATGGAAAAAATTAAGAGGTAGAAGTAATGAATTTGGTCATTTGTTCATTGTCACTCATGGTAGACTCTTATTTTTTATCTCTGTAAACATCATCTTATAGCTCAAAGTATGAAGTCTGAATACTTCTGCTTGTAGGTGATAATCTTCGTATAGAGTAGAAAAGACAAGGTGGGGCCAGGTGCAGTACCTCACGCCTGTAATAGCTAGCACTTTGAAAGGCCAAGGTGGGAGAATCACTTGAGCTCAGGAGTTCAATATCAGGCTGGACAACATGGTGAGACCCTATCTGTACTTTAAAAAAAAAAAAAAAGAAAATATTAGCCAGGTATGGTGGCATGAGCCTGTAGCCCCAGCGTACTTGGGACATTGAAGTGAGAGGATCACTTGAGCCTGGGAGGTCAAGGCTGCAGTGAGTCATGATCGCACCACTTTACTCTAAACTAGACAACAGAGTGAGACTGTATCTGAGAAAAGAAAGAGGTTGATTTCTTCAGTGTTGGCTCAAAGAAGGGAAAATGTGTTGTATAAGTAGAAAAAAGGAAAACTAACTTTTTAAGGCTTTAAAAATAACTGAAAGTGAAGACTCTGAGATATGAAAAGTGATTTTTGTTAATCAGAAAATTGGTGATTTAGATGATAATGGTGTAGAAGTTGGAAGATAGGACGTTAGGGCACAGAGTATTTGAATTAAATATGTCATAGAAAGATGACTTTCTTAGTTCGGGTAGTAGGATATTCTGGTAATGGTAGAAAGGAAAACAAGATGAGTTTTTTGTTTGTTTGCTTGTTTGTTTTTGTTTTTGTTTTTTTGAGACAGAGTCTCACTCTTTCACCAGGCTGGAATGCAGTGGCGCGATCCCGGCTCACTGCAACTTCCGTTTTCCGGTTTCAAGAAATTCTCCTGCCTCAGCCTCCCGAGTAGCTGGGACAGCAGACATGCACCACCACGCCCGGCTAATTTTTTGTACTTTTAGTAGAGACGGGGTTTCACCATGTTGGACAGGATGGTCTCGATCTCTTGACCTCGTGATCCGACTGCCTCGGCCTCTCAAAGTGCTGGGATTACAGGCGTGAGCCACCGCACCCGGCTGGTTTTTGTTTAATATTTTTGTTTTTCCTCTCTAAGATTATGGTATAAAAACAGGAATTTATGTTTTAGAATTGTTTGGGTAGAATCACTTAAGGCAGATGATTTGCTTATTCATTTGCTTATTCATGAAGCACATTATTGAAATGCCCATTATGTGCCAGCCTCCATAATATAGTAAGTAAAATAGATAGCATTCCTAACCTCAGTGTTATTCTAATTGCATAGACAGGAATGCTGGGGAAAGAATTTATCTTTCAGCCAGCTATTCTCCTGCCTAGGACCCAGCTTTAACTAGTCTTGGCTCTACAAAGCAAGTCGTAACCTAATTGGAACATAATTTCTTCTCTGTAAAAACTGAGGGTTACACCAAATACTTGCACAACTTCTACCTCTAAAATTCTATGCTTTTAATGTGAATTTTAGATTAATTCCTTAAAACTACATTCATACCATTCTGGCATTGCCCTCTATATATTTCTTCTCTTCTACTACCTTTTTTCCCTCGTAGCTCCTGTGTCTTGATGCAGTTTTGATTGGCAATTTATGTGCTTTCAGTCAACCTTACTGGACTAAAAGCGTTTTGGGAACAGACTTCGGTTTCTGTGTACATGTGATTTACTGTGTGTGTACCTATGCACACAAAATGAATGAATGGTGACAAAATTAGTTTTTTCTTATTTTTGAAAATGCTGTTCTTACCTTGTGCATTTAATATTAGACTGTCTTTTCAAGATTAAAATAATATAAATTGTAATTCCGCTTGTTTCTTTTAACTGATAGATTATTATGTATGTTTACAAGGACATGATTAGTTTAGAAAGGAATGGCTGTTATATAATATGGTTAGCTGTTAATAGCCAAGGAACAGATCTCTATTCAGTATTGGTTTTATAAGCACTCAGCAAAATTCTGTTTTAAGTATGTATTTTAAATTTTAAAATGAATGCATGTTGACATTTTCTACTGCTAACATTCCAGAAATGAGCTTATTTTAGTGATAACAGTTAAATGTGAGTTTAGTAAGGGTAGAAAATTGGAGGAAACTGGAGTCTCCTTTTCTCTTTAGCAGATGTCTTAGTCTGTTTGTCACCCGTAACAAAATACCTTAGGCTAGGTAATTTATAAACAATAAAAATGTACTGCTCACAGTCTGGAGTCTAGAGTCTGGGAAGTCCAAGATAAAGGCACCAACAGACTCCGTGTCTGCTGAGGATTTGCTCTCTGCTTTGAAGATGACACCTTCTTACTGTGTGTCCACATGGTGAAAGGGCCAAGACAGTGTCCTTCAATCTCTTTTATAAGTGTATTCATTCCATTTTGGGGGAGCAAAGCCCTCATTACTTACTTCCTAAATGGCCCCACCTCTTAATAGTATTACATTGGATTTTAGGTTCCATCATGAATTTTGGCAGGACACGAACACTCAGACTATAGCAGTGGACAAGCAAACAGTCACTGTAATTTAAGTTTATTAGAATGGAAGGTCCATGAAGACAGATTGCTGTCTGTTTTGTTGTTGATGTATCCCCAGAACCTGGAACAGTGCCTGGCATACATCAGGCAGTCCATAAATATTTGTTGAGTGAATGAGTACATGAATAAATGAATGAGAACATTTACTGAGCTGTGCTGCATTTTATAGCAGGTACAGTTGTTTCTTCACCACTTAAACATTAATTTATTACCTCTATTATTTATTAGCAGTGTTTCTGAAATAATATTAAAATTAGAAATTTTCCTGAAGCTTTTTTTATAACTTAGAATTGTTACCCAATAGCTTTCCTTAATATTTTGATAACCTCATCAACAAATATTGAGTGTCCATTGTAAGTAGAGCACTGCTGAACCTTAGTCAGAGAAGACATGGCATAGTTTTGGTCCATGAAAGGTTTTCAACCCATTTGGAGAAGTAGGAAATAGATATAAAGATGATTTGTAACAACCTGAGAGGTGTCGAAGAAATGGTATATGTAGGAAATTAATGTTACATTCAATGAAAATTTGATATTGTTTATGTACATTATTCAACTTTTAAAAAGTTTGCGTTAAAATATGGGAAGGAAGCATAAGTATACTATTGTTTTAATAGTTATCTTTGATGAGATCATGGGCAAGTTGAATTTTTATTTCTTACATGTCTGTATTTTTAAAAGCAAGCAATAACTCTGAGTAAGTTAATCTAGGCCAGGCACAGTGGTTCATGCCTGTAATCCCAGCACTTTGGGAGATTGAGATGGGAGGAACACTTGAGCCCAAGAATTTGAGACCAGTCTGGACGACATAAGGAGACCCTGTCTCTACAAAACACACACACACACACACCCCAAAAACCTAGCTCAGCATGGTGGCACACACCTGTGGTCCCAGTTACTCGGGAGGCTGAGGTAGGAGGATCAATTTAGGACTGGGAGCTTAAGGCTGCAGTGAGCTGTGAACATGCCACTACACTCCAGCCTGCATGACAGAACTAGATTAAAAAAAGTTAATCTACTTCTGGTACATGAAAAACAAAAGTAAAGCAGGCTATGTGTCCAGTAACATCAATTGCTAGACCTCTCTCCTGTTTATGTATTCACTGGTATGCCCCACAGGCATCTCAAATTCATCATTTAAAACTGAATTCTCTTCTTTCCAGGTTTACTCTTAACTCTTATATTCTCTATCATGGGAAATAGCACCACCTTTCATCAATTTTCCCAAGCCAGAGTTCCTATGAGCTATTTGGAACTCCCTTTTTTTAACCCTCTCCCTTCCTCTCTGTAGCCAGTCATCCATTTTAATTCATCCATTTAAACAGCTTTAAATTCATAGCCTATTCACTGTTTTGACCACCACTTCCTTGGTTCAAGATTTCATTATTTCTTGCTCAGGCTGTTATTGTAAAAACCTTCTTATTCATCTCCATCTCTAGGACCTAATCTATTCTCTGTATTCCTGGTAGGATGATCTTCCTCAAATATATGTTTGAGTTCATCATTTCTTTGCTTAAAACCCTCAAAGGCTCCCTGTGTGCTGAGGGATACAATTGTTACTGCTGAACATGATACACAAGCCCTGTCATAATCTGGCCTCACCCTGACTTTAGTAGCTTCATTTCATGTTACTGATTGTAACTTCTATGTTCTGAGTAACTGAGTTACTTAAAAAAACTGAGATGAAAATACTCTTTTTGTTCAGGTTTGCTTTTATAGTTTCTCCTTCCTTTCCCCAAATCTGTCTGCTAAGTACCCATTTCAGTATTCATGATTGACTTCAGGTGTTACAATCCTCTGTGACACCTTCTCAGATCCTCCACAGATAACATTAACGGTTCCCTCTTCTCCAGTTGCCTAACACTTCATACTTTTATTAAAGCACATATTGCATTATTTTAAACTTGACTCGTTTTATTATCTCTAGACTGTGAACTGCTTATGGGTGATTTTCTTTTGTATTGTGCCCCCAAATCAGTGTAGGTGCTAAATAAATGTTGGATGAATGTTTAATTACTGCTCTACCAGGTTGAAGGTGATAGTGAAGAGGAGCTGGCATAGACAAAAATACCTAGCCCCTGTGATTGGAAATAAGGTGTGAAACAAGTAATTATATGACCAAGAGAAAACTCATGGTATATTTTGTAACCAATATTCTGTTGCCTTTTTCAACCAAAATGTTTGGTTTTGTTTAATTTTAAACAGAAAGTAGCAAAGTGAGAAGGAGAGCAATGTAAATTGGTCTTTTCTCTCTTTTCTTCCTTTTTTTTTTTCCTCTTTTGAGACAAGGTCTTGTTCTGTCACCCAGCCTAGAATGCAGTGGCACAAATACAGCTCACTACAGCCTTGTTATCCCGGGCTCAAGTAGTCCTCCTGCTGGGTCTTACAGGCATGAGCCACCATCCCTGGCCCTAGATTAGTTTTTGATGTCTAAAATATCTAAACTGATACCTAAAAATGAAGACATGAAATAAGTTTGTTTAGTCTGATAGATCCATTTCTTTGCAAATTAAGATCTTACAGTGTGAAACTACGGTTATATAGCTGATTTTTTTTTTGAATCCTTAGTAGTTAATAAATTCCTAATGAAACGTATGTCTGTATGCGCTTTTTGGAACAATCTTGAACCCACAAGAGAGTTGTGAATAGGCTGAGCGCGGTGGCTCATGCCTATAATCCCAGCACTTTGGGAGGCCGAGGCAGGTGGATCATGACGTCAGGAGTTCAAGACCAGACTAGTCAAGATGGTGAAACCCCGTCTCTGCTAAAAATCAAAAATGAGCTGGTTATGGTGGTGGTGTGCCTGTAATTTCAGCTACTCAGGAAACTGAGGCAGGGAGTTGCTTGAACCCGGGAGGCAGAGGTTGCAGTAAGCTGAGATCGTGCCACTGCACTCCAGCCTGGGTGACAGAGCGAGACTCTGTCTCAAAAAAAAAAGAGTTGTGGATATAGTGCAAATAATTTTTTTTATGAATCATTTGAGAATAAGTTGCTGACATGGTGCCTCGCTGCCTCCCAGTACCTTATTCCAACAAATAAGAATTATTCCCTTACATAATCACAATATAGCTACCAAAATAAAAATTAACATCAATACATTTTTTTTTCACCTAGCCCTCAGATCCGGGTTTTGCAAATTGTCTCAATAATTTCCTGTATAGCAAAAGGATCTAATTTAGAATTATATGTCATATCTCTTTAGTTTCCCTTAATCCGAAATCATTCCTTGGTGTTTCCTGGACTTTTACGGTTTCCTTTTTTTTTTTTTTTTTTGAGACATAGTCTCGCTCTGTCAGCCAGGCTGGACTGCAGTGGCGCAATCTCAGCTCACTGCAGCCTCCTCCTCCCGGTTTCAAGCAATTCTCATGCCTCAGCTTCCCAAGTAGCTGGGACTACAGGCACACCGCACTGTGCTCAGCTAAGTTTGTTTTTTTTTTTTTTTGAGATGGAGTCTTGCTCTGTCACCCAAGCTGGAATGCAGTGATGTGATCTTGGCTCACTGCAACCTCCTCCTCCTGAGTTCAAGCGATTCTCCTGCCTCAGCCTCCCAAGTAGCTGGGATTACAGGTGCGTGGTTAGCCAGGCTGCTTTTGAACTCCTGACCTCGGGTGATCCACCTGCCTTGGCCTCCCAAAATACTGGATTACAAGCATGAGCCACCGTGCCTGACCCATGCTGTCTTTTGTGTCCTTTTGATATACCCCCATAATTCTTTGAGTGCTTTCTTACCTTTAACAAAACAAGACATTCCAGGATCATCTTGTGTTTTGCCTGTCCCGCCCTGATACTACCTATTTCTCTGAAAAGTCCTGTTACTTTTGGGGGTGCCACTCCTCCTAGGACCTTTCAGAGGACAGAACCTAGGGAATATATGTATATTTATATACATGTACACACATATTTTTATGTCTGTGTTTTTCTGTCTGTACATATTGACTGATGAGTTCACATTAATACCTCCAGTTGCAATGCAATACCATAGGGTTCCTCCTTCTTTTTTCCCTGTGTTTGTAACTCACTCTTTGACATTGAGAAACTTGATTTCCTTTCATCTTATTATATTTATTTATTTGATCAATCTCCTCTTGTAACCAATCTCCCATTGCCACTGCCTCCCACTTTCTGACACATTAATACCCTAATTACCTTAATTATGGCCTCTCATAGCTTGCCTCCTACATGGATGCTCTTGATACCTAGGGCTGTCCTCCTGCTCACATGTGAACACCCTCCTGACTCTACTTGATTTCTCACTCCCTACTTTGGGCAGCCCTACTAGGTACATAGCCTCCTATCTTGCTCATCATGCTAGAATTTTGATACCCTGCCTAAAACTGCCATTTGCTCCTGCTCCCTCAACCCCTATAGATGTCTTCCCTACCGCATTTGAACTCCAACACCCCATGCTGGGCTGCCCATGTATGGAAATGTCCTTTTTACTCTAGTCAGTCTTCTACTTTCCTACCTTAGGAAAGTAGGTGCCTTTAACAAAATGAATGCTGTCTCTCTTCAATGCAGAACTATGTTGGCACATTGGAGATGCCAGGCATTTTGTTTTAGAGTGTCTAATGTGAAATTATAGCCTTGGGATATACCAGCTGATTGAGGTAGTTAATGGAGAATGGAAGAGTAAGGCAATTCATACAGATGCCTTCCTTATTCTGCTCAGGCTCCAGGGCCTCACATGCTTTGTAAGGTTTCTGAACATTATAAATAAATCATAAATGTTTTACTCAGTGGTGTCTGGATCATTGATGACTTGAGAGTTTTGTTCCTTCTGGGATAGACTCAAGTAATTTCTTCAGAAAACAAAAAAGAAATTTAAAATATAGATAATCAGAATAGTTAGGTGACTGGTATATTCCATTCTGTCTTTCATGCTAAGAGGTTATTTAGAAAACAATTTTTTTTTTCTTTTTTGAGACTGGGTCTTGCTCTGTCACCCAGGCTGGAGTACAGTGGCACAGTCATGGCTTACTGCAGCCTATACCTCCTGGGCTCAAGCAGTCCTCCCACCTTAGCCTCCCGAGTAGCTGGAACTACAGGCTTGTATCACCTCGCCTGGCTAATTTTTGTATTTTTTGTAAAGACGAAGTCTTGCTGTGTTGCCTAGGCTGGTCTCAAACTCTTGGAGTCAAGTGATCCTCTCACTTTGGCCTCCCAAAGTGCCTGGATTACAGGCATGAGCCACTGTGCCTGGCCAAATATAATTTTAAAGTTTTTAAGTGAAAAATAATACCTAGTGGAAAAAAATATATGGGTATGCTATATCGTCTGTGGAACTCAAGCTGGTTTTCTTATTCCACAAATTGATATAATTTATACTGCTGTATATTATTTAAAATGACTTTAAAACACTAGATTGTTTTAGGAAAACAATAATGAAATACAATCTGGAGGAAGTGATGAATAAATACATGGCAGCAGACTAATAAATTGGCTTAAACTTAGAAAATGAGAAAAATTTGTTAAAACAGAGCATCACCTATCAGTTATTCTTGGACTGTATACTCTTTTAGAAACTAAATATCCAATGGACCTGCAGCCAGTACATTTTTTCCAATAGAGATGCCAAGTATGATGACTGTCAAACTTGAAGTGTTTTTAACAAAATGAATGCTGTCTCTCTTCAATGCAGGACTATGTTGGCACATTGGAGATGCCAGGCATTTTGTTTTAGAGTGTCTAATGTGAAATTATAGCCTTGGGATTTACCAGCTGATTGAGGTAGTTAATGGAGAATGGAAGAGTAAGGCAATTCATTCCCAAACCATTTTTTGAAGGTTTTTTTTTTTAAACTCAGATTCCTAGAGTAGCTTCACATTTAGAGTTTTTTAAAAGTAAAATCTAATATTTAAAACAAGATTAAAATGTTTTAAAATATGGATTTTTCAGGATTATAATGTTTATATTTTATATCAGAGAGCATTCATTGTTTGAGTAACTAATATCTGTTCTGAGCATTAGTTTACTTCTTGGTAAATTTTTAAAGCACTCCCAACACAAAGGAGCATTGTTTTTTCCACAGATATTTCTCTTTAGCTGCTTACTTGATGACTGAACATTTTATTTACAGAGCTTTTTTCCCCTTTTTATTATTCATCTCTGTATATGTGGAAGTCAATAGTATTATTTGTACAACTTTATTTTACTACTCAAAAGTAAATAAGACAGTCTTGAGAAAAGTCATAAAGTAGATGGATTTCTGACAATTTCGATTTTTACTCTCTGACCCCAAAGCAGTTGAATACCAAATGCCAGCTCTTAAGTCAACAAGGGTGAGGTAGGGATGAAAATTCTAAGAAAGAATAAGAACTTCGAATCCTTTTTAAGAGATCATCTTACTTAAGCCTTGTAGCATTTCTGTGAGGCTGTGCACTATCCATGTATAGCCCTAATTTTATTGTACTTGATTTGGTTACGTATTTTAGTAAAAAGAACACCTGTGAACCCACTGTGCAGCTCTGCTTATTTCTGTTTTTCCTTGTCTCCCATCAAAGGAAGCCACTGTCCTAAACTTTATCATTTCTTTCTTTTATCATGTGTTTTTCTTTTTTTACTGTCATAGAGATAGCACATTCTTTATTGATAAAAGCTACCTTATAGGATTGTTTTCAGGTTAAATGAGAAAATTGATATACTGAGCCTGGCCCCCACAAAGTTCTCAATAAATAGTAGCTGTAATAGTGTTATTACTGTTGTTATTTTGCTGCATGAGAACAGCATGAAAAACATGTCTTTTCCCAGCTGTTTCCTGTGGTTTATCTCCCTGCACTCTTTTGAGGTCTTTTCATCTCTTCCTGGAATGACCAGTAACAGTAAAGCAGTAGAGAAGGGGATTTGGGCGATTAGCCGTTTGGACATAGAGTACCCAACTGAAAAGAAACAAACCAACAAAAAAGTTAAATTCCCGATTAAATTACCAATTTTTTTCTTCTCTTTCACTGTCCTGTGCTTCAGAGTAGGATTTCTGTCTACTTTAAATTTGACACACTGTAGTGAAATTCTTCCACCCTATTGTAGACAGTGTTGAATCATAAAAGATTGAATTAACCCAGAAATAATCAGTGACATAAATGGATCTATTAGAATTTACAGAATGATCAAACAGGCCAACCAGTCAGTGTATTTTTACATTGTTTGCCTTTCCACCCAACATTGCGAAGCATTAATTTATTTTCAATATCTGAAAATGTTGATTTCATTTCTCTGTTTCCTTTTTCCATTTGCCCTGGGCTCTATGCAAATGCACCAACATAAGACAGATTCTTGATTTTCTGAACTTGCTTCCCTTTCTGCTTAGCTACTTTTCTTATATACATATTAATAATTTATGTTAATGGAGTTACTGTATTGCACTTGCCCTAATTCTACTACATGGATTCCTAAGCAATGCACTTATCTTGGCATTTTGGTCAACTAAAATTTATAATGAACTATTAGGTGAGTTGATTACACATTATTGCACAAATTATTAGCAGCATTAATAGAAAAAATATATAAGAAAATAATCAGGTCAGGCACGGTGGCTCACGCCTGTAATTCTAGTACTTTGGAAAGTCAAGGCAGGAAGATTGCTTGAGCCCAGGAGTTCAGGACTAGCCTGGCCGACATAGCAAGACCCTGTCTCTACAAAAAATTTAAAAAGGCAGCTGGGCATGGTGGTGTGCACCTATAGTCCCAGCTACTCAGGAGGCAGAGGTAGGAGGATAGCCTGAGCAAGGAGGTCAAGCAAAGCTGCAGTGAGCCATGATCACACCACTGCATTCTAGCCTGGGTGACAAGAGTGTGACCCTGTCTGAAAAAATAAATAAATGAAAATAATGACCCTAGTCTTGGCAGACTGAAGAAAGAGTTCCTTAGAACAAAAAAGTAAAATCACTTTTAGATTAAAAGAGAGAGAGAGAGGAAAGAGAGAGAAAGAGAGAGAGAGAGAGAGAGAGAGAGAGAGAAATAGAGTGAGTACGTGTAAGTTTGTTGCACAAGAGCAGATTTTACCAGCTGTTACATTCATCCTTGTTAAGTTTCACCTTATTCCTTTGGGCAGATACTCCAGTCTTTCATGATCTGTGATGAATTATGACCTAAGATTTGATCCCTTTTAAGCTTACTTTGTCATTTGAAAATTCAATATATTTGTTCAAGTTGTTGATATAGTAACTACCTTCCTCCAGGTTGAACCTATACATTTTTTGGGTGCTGTTGTTTAGAAGTCATCTATTTTATTTAGTTTATATTTCTTCATCTTGTTTACAATAACTGATAAAGATTTTTATCACATATTTTACTGAATTTAGGATAACTGTGTCTGCAACTATTTTTTTAGGATAACTATCTTCCTGATCCTCTAGTAGAAGAGCCTTAAAAGATAAATTACTTTGCAGCTTGGCCTTCTTCATATACAGAAGCTATGTAAAGATATGTTTTTGTCCATGAAGTTTATCAGAGCATTGTTAAATACCCTGGTGCTCTTGTGTAATTCTTGTGCTTCTTTTATTACTGTCTTCCTTTTTTAAAAAAAATCAGCTTTATTCATATATAATCTACATACTATAAAGGTTACCCATTTAGAGGGTACAGTTCAGTGGTTATTAATATATACACAGTTGTGTAACCATTGCCATTTTTATCACTCCAAAAGAAACTTGATCATATACCAATATATTCTCTCTCTCTCTCTCTCTCTC
>CAUYLG010028881.1:0-33540 GCA_963573385.1 Cacajao melanocephalus
TGAACTCAGACCTGGAACAAGTAAACTTAACAAATATTTACAGAACTCTCCACCCCAAATCCACAAAACATACATTTTTCTCAGTATCACATTACACCTATTTTAAAAATGACCACATAATTGGAAGTAAATCACTCCTCACCAATTGCATAGCATTTCACAGCTTTAAATAAAATATTGGTTGGCTGATTGTTTGTTATTTTCATCCCTTATTCCTTCCTGTCTCCATTGTTAAGCATAATTACTGGCATAAAAGAGGTTTTTAATACCCATTTTTAGACAGCATTCTAGCCTGGGCAATAGAACAAGAATCCCGTTCTCTCTCCCTCTTTGTCTTCCTCTTTCTTTCTCTCTTACATTCTTTTTTTTTTCTTTCACTCTTTCTTTCTTCTTTTCTCTCTTTTTCTTTCTTTAAAAAAAAAATCCAGTGTGATATAATTAAATCTGGCTATCTTAAAATAGGGCAAACTATGATATTCAGTCTACTTCACAAAGCCTTGGTTATCTTCCTCTAATTTTCTTCCATAGCTTTCTAAGATTCCCATCCATCACCCGTCTGCCCAGCGGGAGAGAAGCTAGTGATCATCATTTCTCACACAGACCTTAGTCCTTCCTTATGACCAAAAGAGCAATACTCTGTCCCTTTAAAGAGGGTGCAGAAAAGCTTTTGTTGATTAGATTGGGTATCCTTTGTACTTGGGAGAATGACTTTTTTTTCCATATAAAGACAAAAAAATAAAATTTGGCTCATTTATCTTTCTTTAATTGATAAATCTATAATCAATATGATTTTGTTCCAATTTTACAATCTATTGATAGTCTTCTAACTTTACAAAGGGATTGTTTGAATTGTCATTCTTACACCTCAATCATGGACACAAAGGTCTTTTATTTCTTTCTGCTTCCTGATCCTGTTCTGTAAAAGAGGAACATCCATGCCTTTGAGTTCCCTTGACTTTCTCACCCTGTCGCCTCTTGCATCGTCTGCTTTCTTCATACTTGTTTCTGATTAAACTCATTTTCAAAACTGAAGAAATGCATGATAATATTTGAACAGCTAAATTGCTTTAAAATCAGAAGAAAAAAATAAATATAATTTCACTTGGATTGCAGCCATTTTTGTACCAACATTGTTGTAAAATATAATTTTTAATATTTTTCATAGAGGAAGGAGCCTCCAACAAGGTGCATATGGTCCATGGAAGTCCTGGCTCCTGAGCATCCCCCACCATGTCTGAGTTTAGCTGTCTTATGTTGGTGTAGGGACTGAGGTCATGACTTTCCTTTTTGGTTGCAGACAGTAGGACAAACCTTACTGCCTTCCTTGCTGACTGACTTTGTGCGGAGTCTCCTGATGAAACTCTCTTCACCTGATGATAAAATTGCATCTGAGGCAGCATCCATACTGACACTGACTCTGACATTTCATTCTGAGAAGGTCACCATGGTAAGATACTTGACAATAAGCAGGAGAGCGCAGGGTTTACTTTCTAATGTGCGTTTTTGCCTTTCTTGTATGTCTACTTCTTCTCATATGTACTTCTTGTCATTGTTCATTATATTACGTCAATAGAATGAGGCTTTTGGGTTTTTTTAAGTTTACGTAGAGACAGGGTCTTGCTCTGTGGCTCAGACTGGAGTGCAGTGGTGAAACCTTGGCTCACTGAAGCCCCGAACTCCTGGGCTTAAACAATCCTCCAACCTAAGCCTCCTAAGCAGCTGGGACCTACAGGTGTGTACCATCACACCCAGCTAATTAAAAAAAAAAATTGTAGAGATGGAGGTCTTGCTATGTTGCCCAGGCTGGTGTCAAACTCCTGGACTCGAGCAATCCTCCCACTCTGGCCTCCCAAAGCACTAGGGTTATAGGCATGAGTCACCACACCTGGCCTGAAAATTGTTTGTGTGAAATATTCCAAGCATACAAACAATTTTAGAGAGTAAGTAATGAATGCTTGTCCACCAATCATATTAAATCATAATATTTTGCCATATTTGCTTAGAATTTTTAAAGAAATACATTAATAGCAATAAAATAGTATAGCTGTAATTGAAATCCCCTGTGTATCCCTTAAGGAGAGATTTCAAAGACCCTCAGCTTGCCATAGAGCTAGCTATATAATTTGTGGGGTTCTGTGCAGAATGAAATCTGGGACTGCTTCTCACAACATGGGAAATGATGTTATTAAATGTATAAGCACATGCAGTGTTTGCCTTTCCTCCACAGTCTCTCTCTCTCAGTTCTTCACAGTGGTTTTATTTGCTACTTAATGTCTTTCTAAGCAAAAAGAACAATTAACATTTTTTAGTCATGAGCAGAGATTTTTCTATCCATACATATATTGTGCAATGCCAGTTACAAATGTAAATATAGGATCATTTAGCTCATATGCAGAATCACCAAAATAATGCCATTTGTGTTTCAAGCTCACACATGCATACATATTACATTCTTCTCAAAAGGGCAGAAACACTACACAAAACTAGCTCAACTTTAAAAATTTCACTTTTTGTCATTCACATATCCTACCAACATTCTCTTCCTTCAGCTTATCGATGGGTAAC
Organism: Cacajao melanocephalus; assembly: GCA_963573385.1. Taxonomy (NCBI): domain Eukaryota; kingdom Metazoa; phylum Chordata; class Mammalia; order Primates; family Pitheciidae; genus Cacajao; species Cacajao melanocephalus. The sequence goes on from CAUYLG010028881.1 coordinate 2,566, forward strand.
GAAAACCTGAAAGGAAAATAATTTATGGGCTACCCTCTCTCTTTCCTTCTATGTCATTTTCAGACTAAGTAGGAATTTTTTAAGTAAGTTAAAGTTTCAATAAGATGTTTATCTTGTTTTTCCACTGAGTTCCACATTATGGGTCCCCTGGAATTTTGTGAACACTACATGTGAATGGGACCACAGGAACCATGGCCGACTCACATATTGTGATCTGCTCTGCACCACTGTCCCATGGGACTTGATTTACAAAATACAAAGATAAAATTATTTAAAAGTTAAAGATGACCCTGGAAGAGCTTTAAACAAAGTAAGCATATCTTCTCAGCATGGAGCCCTGTGCAAACATGTAGGTCACAGGCCCATGAAACCAGCACTGATGGTGACATGAGGAACGAACCTCCAGTTCCCTCTCATGACACACGAATGCAAGGTGACTAAAAATAAACTGAGAAGTCTTACTCAAATTCATAGAGCAGGAAAGGGGAGGTGATGCTTTATATAGAACTCGCAATGCTGCTGCAGATGGGAGCATTCTGTAGTGCAAACACAACCACAGGGAGAGGTGGAGGGCAATGGTCATCTTACAAAATCGAGTTCTCATCTAGTGAAGTGGGAAAGAGCGCTCAAAGGAAGGTGAAATGAAACCTTACCAAGTCCCTAGAGAGGAAGAGAGACCAAACAGCAAACTAGACCAGCCTCTACTACGGTGAAATCACTAACCACAGAAAACTTGAATAAAATAGGCTCCTCAATTTATGACCCCACCCCAGCTCCCACAAGCAACTGGACTAATGAACACATTGGATTCTTGTCTTACACAGGGTTAGGTTCTAAAATGAGTTATAAGGCTAAAAATATCCCTAAAAATCCTCTAAATTGCATTTATAGTATATGGGCTTATAATCTCTAAATAATTCTAACACATCAAATATTAAAATTGAAACAGACTATCATTAATATAACTGAACATAAATTAACATAAATTTCTAAAATTAAGCACCCAATGACATAGGTGGTTTGCTTTAGAGGTATCTGCACTTAAACTAGGAAGAGGACAACTGCAAGAAGCTCTAAATCCTATAGTTGAAAGGTCTATGGAAAAGTGTAGTTTAATGTCTCTCATTTCTTGCTCACCTTGGAGCCTGTGTAGTTGGAAAAGCACCCTGCACTTTTTAACATTTTATTTATTTTTCTTTTGTTTGCCATAGAAAGTTGTACAGATAACTGAATTGTAGGTGGCATAACTGCAGGGCAATGTAAATTTGTATCAACTAATTTTTCAGCTTATAATCTCTGTTAGACTAAAATTTATGATCTAGAATCACAAATATTTAAGAAGAAAAAAAATGCAAGGATTATTTTCAAAATAAGAAGTGAGATGATCTGGGCGGATTAAATTTGATATTGATACAGTCACTGATTTGAGACAAATTTCAGATCCAGCTAGAACTCTCCATTTTCTTTAATGAGTAAAAAGAGGGGGAAAAATGAAACTAACATGGGGCCCATGAGTAGAGTTTGCAAGACTATAGCTTAGTGTTTACCATTCTGGGTCATTCCTCTGATACATCGTTCATCCCTTCAATATGTAGACTCAAAACATCTTTAACATGCAAAAGTTTTTTTTAAGTATACACTGTGGTTCTATTGTTATTCTGTTCCATTGTTTTGATTTTCTTCTTTAAGTACTTGAATTATATGTATGTTTCCTATACTGAGCCTATATTTCTTATAGAATGAATTCAGCCCTCCCAGAATAAACTTTTAAGGAAATGGGCATTTTCCTGCTATCCATAAATGCACAGATTTTGTCTTCATCCAAATGAATATTTTGTATTGTGTAGTCACACATATAAATATGCTTTCTACTAGTGCTTATTTGTGTGCTAGTTGCTGCCTTGGTAATTCTGTGAAAAAGCAAATTCTTATGTCCAAGAAATGCCTTGGTTTAGAGGTGACCATGGAACAGGAGACTCTTGTTTACCTGTGGAATTTCTCTTACAGGTGTCTAAGATCGTGGATGCTATTTATAAGCAATTGTGTGAAAACTGTTTTCATAATATGAAGTGTGCTATGTTGCGGGTTATCACTCTGTTGACACGTACTTCACCCAAGAAGGTCATCTTTCAACTTATGGACTACCCAGTCCCAGCAGATGAGTAAGGCCCCCAAACCTCTGACTCTTCCAGGAGGGCTTGTTCAGATGGACCTGGGCTCAACTCTCAATCTACCATAGTCAGGCCTGTTTTCTTTTTTATGAAAGAGAAAATCTATTTTTGCATCATGTGGGATGATTGTAAGACTTAAATAAGATCATATGTAGTATGCATATCTTTGTATAATACCTAAAACACAGTAGGCCCACAAGAAATGATCAATGTCACTATTATTTACCTGAGGCATTAAATTGTGTTCTGGTGCATGTCCCAGAGGAACAAAACTCTCCTCAAAGTGATAATGGATTTTTATTTCCATTTGTGAATTTACTCATTTCTGTTGAGGAAATAAATTTGTACATGTAGTGTTTTTCTTGTTTATGAAGGACAGACATAAGATATTTCTACACACCAGTAACAAACATTATAATTGAGTGTCCTGTGTCCTTTGACTGTTAATCTGAAATTTATGATCCTGGATCACAAGAAAAGTTTAAGAAGAAAAAGTGCAAATGTGAGCCTATAGGACAATATGAACCTAACAGGTACATTAGAAGAGCTTAGAAAAATCATACTATTCCATTTCTACAGTTTTCATAAACATTAGAAATCAAGATAGTACTTCTTAACTATGAACAGTGTAAAAGGCAGGGAGTTTTATTATGAAGAGGACTAGGTCTTTGGAAATAAATGAATCTGTTTCCATCAGCCTTGATCCTTACATTCCGTGTGACGTTATGCAAGTTTGATAAAACTCCCTGATGTTAAATTTCCTCATCTAGAAAATGAGGAAAGTTCTTTCTATCTATAGATACGTGAGTTAGTTAATTTCTGTGACAGGTCATTGAGATCAACAAAAGTCTAAATAAATCACATAACTTTATTTTTCAGACTGAAAGATTGTATTTATTTAGGAAGCTTTAACTCACAAAGTATTTTACTATTTATAAAATTCCTAGAAAGATCTTCATAGGACAATCTAACATCCAAGAACTAAGCACCCACTTTGTGTAAAGTATTACTGGCCCTCAAGCATTTTGTTGAGGAGAGGGAATATATCCACATGCATATAAGATAAAAATTGCCAATAAATCTGGTACAAGCAATATGTGCTGAGGAAGTACAAAAAGCAGGCATAATTAATTAGGTGAACTTAATCAAAGCCACTACCAGCAGGTCTAATTGGAGGTAAGCGTTGAGGTAGAAAAGGCCAGGATTTGGAGTGAAACTAAACCAAAGAAACACATGAAAGATTTGCTCAGCCAAAATATATGAACAAGAGATAAGACAAGGAGACACGGCATTTGAGAGTTGATGTCCATGTGATTAAAAGTGAGACCTGTAGGCAGGAGCAAGTGGGTAGTAGGTGCTACAGAGCTGGGTATGTCCATATTCCAAGAGATGAGGCATCTATATGATGAACCTAAACACAGAAAGGCTGAGCAATAGGTGTCAGAACCAAGAACTGGCAAGATATCAGAAATTTATCAGTGCAGAGGTGTATAGCAGTTTTTAAGATGGGCAATAGTAGGCCTAATCTTGATGAGTGTTGAGTATACAGGAAAAGGAGCTAGGGGACTGGAGGTTGAGAAGCCAGGATTTTAACAGCATCTGTGTCACTAATTGTGTGACATTTGACAAAATGGCTCACTCTTCTGAGCTCATTTTTTTAATTTTTACTATTTATTTGGTTTTTTAGTTGGGGTTAATTTTTTTATTTTTATATTAATCTACTTATTAATTTGTATTCCCATGCCAGTTCTTAAATATTATATTATTCCTTGACCAACAAAGTCAAAGAGCGGGAGGAGCAGAGGAAGTATTGAGTACAGAAAGCTGATCAGTTCTTGACAGTGAGCTAGACAGACATTTAAATAGCAGTAGAAATGAACTTGCAGACCAGACTCTGGTATTTTCCATAGGTTTTACTGAAATTCTTTCTGTTTTCCAGCATAAGAGGCTTGTGGGATCCTTTGGAAATGGGAATCTCAGTCTGTTTTGGACATGTCTGCAGTGTCTTTGCTATTTAAGGATGTAAAACCAAGACTCTTTTCCTGATTCTTGTTATTCTATCAAGTAGAACACGACAAACATGATTCTCATTGTATGGGGTGGGGCTGTGTTTGCAGCACTCTGATACAGATGTGGCAGGCAGCAGGTTCTGAGGCGACCCCGGCCCCTCACGTGCTGAAGACAATCTTACTGATACTGAAAGGAAAGCCTGGGGAAATGGAGGACAGCCTAACAGAAAAAAAACGTTTCTCTCTTGATGCTACCAACATGATGCCTTTGGCGGTAAATAACACAATGAGTGTTTCTTCTTCTCAGTTTTGTCTTCCCCACTGTAAAAATCTCTATCTGCCCACAGATTTAATCATACTTTCTTAACACCGTCCTCCTCTCATGCATCCATTCATGCAGCACATATTTATTGAGTGTCTATTATGTGCTGTGCCCTATCATGGAGCTTACATTTTGGTAAGAAACACACAATTAACAAATAACCGTGTTGTAAGTCAGATAGTATAAAGCTTAGAAGACATATATAGTGGTGTGGAAGAAAGAAAGTGACTGGCAAAGTTTAGGTAAGTGGGTCAGGGCAGGCCTCTCTGCTGAGGTGGCATCTAATCAGAGACCTGAATCAGGTGAGGATATGAACCTTACGCATATCTGAGTTAGAGAGTTCTAGACTGAGAGAAGGGAAAAGTCTCATACTGATGGACATTTACTTAGTATGTTAGAGAATAAAAGAAGGCCAAACAATCAGTGAATTGGGCAAGGGAGATGAAAGTATAGGAGATGATATGAAAGAAGTAGACAGTGGCTATAGATCATATAGGCTTTTGTAGCCATGGAAAGACCCAATCTCATTTGTGTTCATCATTTTATATATCCTGAAAACCAAAACATAAACTAAGGTCTTACAGCATAGTATAAAGTTGGCATTTCTTCACAAATACGATATGTTAGAATGTGTATTTCTACAACTCCAATTACAATCCCTAATGGCAAAATCCTGAACACCATAATCCTGAATATTGAAATTCTAAAAGATCAAAATTCTAAAAGTCTAAAATTTCTATCATCTGATTGAATCCCCAAACTGTAATGATGGATTTGGAATCAGGTACAATCAAGACTTCTAAAAGTGAATTTTAAGTTGTCACAAATAATGTTTGCTTTTTCCATTCAGTCCAAAGCATTTCTAGGAAGATTCAGATGAGTGGATTAGCCAGGCAATATGGCAATGATGAAAACTTTAGTTGTAAAATATGCCATTTGTTTGCATTGGCATTCCTTGCAGCTGATGAAATTCCAGGAGATTTTGATAAATTAAAGCTGTATTCGCCTTAAAGAAGCCAGACAAGTTACTGACTGGTCTAATTATGTGTACAGTAGGAGAAGAAGACAATTATGGAATGGTGCTGCTGTTCAATCACCAGTATTGCTTCCTCCAAATCTGTGGTCTTTCTATGAGTGCACATGAAATAGATTTCCGCATGCCAAAACATAAAAGCATGGCACAGAGATGGGAAAATGTAATAGGAAATGCTCGAGTTAGTATATGTCAAATCATAAAAGAATTTCAAAAAGAGTAGCATCACATATAAAATGAATGTAAACATATTCTCCAGGGAGAGCCATGCCCCAAAAGTAAAAGAAAAAATAACAGCCATTCATCACAATGAAGGACTTCAAAATATAATTAATGATCATAAAAGTTGACCAGATCTAATGGACCACCTCTATGCAATTGCCCATAATTTATCCCTATTGTTTTTTATATGTTGAATTTTCTTTTTGGATTGTTTTCTACTTTCTTTTTAATGTATTTATCTCACTATTTTAAGTTGTCAGCATTATTGCTTCTAATTTGCTATACTACATATTTCATTTCCAATACTGGAGATATAAATTATGTAAAAACTTTTAGAGGGTTCTTTTTATGCATTTTTTTTTGCCAATTTGTCTCCATGAAGATGCATTGTCACAACAATTGACTTTGTGTTTAAGCATTGCACTTGTATGTAAAAATGTTGAAACTTCCTCAATAAATGAAATGTATTGTTGTATATTTGCTTTCTTCAAGAAAGATAAAATTTATTGAGATCTCGGCTCTTTGGGTGACTGCATATGTGGTGGTGATCCATTGGTCTGTCTTGTCAAAAGACTTATGTTGTCCACCAAAGGATTTCAGATGAACACAGTTATATAAGCTATTTCTTTATGAATATGGTTTGTCTGCTCATAACTGTTACCGATGTGACTGTTGTTAGTATACCTGTTTATGTTTGCAAAAATATGTATGTTATTATTGCCTTATTGTATAAAATGACCTATGAAGTTTTCTGACATGTTTTCCCACTGGTGTGGCAGCCAGGGTGTTTGTATAGTGCCTTGAGATTCCTTTACCATGGTATTCTTGGCACAGTTCCTGGCTCACAATTGATGTAGCAGCTGTTAATGAATGAATGGGTACCCATATATGCTTTAGGTTTTCTTCAAGGAGGCTGAAAGAGGGGTTGCAGAGTCACTCCCTTGCTCCCCTCAATAAGGTTGACTGGGTTTAGAGAAAAACTGTTTACATTTCTACCTTCTATTTCTTTCCCTTATAGGCATCCCAGGCCCTATGCATCTTTCTGCCTCTTGGTTCCTACAAGAAAGCGGTGGCCCAGTTTTTCCCCCAGCTCTTGATGGCCCTTACGTTCCAAGTCTTCTACAGCAGTGAGCTGAGACTGATGCTCAAGGACAGGACTTTGTGAGATAATGCTGGTTATTTCAGATTATGTAAGAGATAAGCATCCAGCTGTCAATACTTCTACCCCCTTGGGGGTTCATAAGGGATTCTTTAGAGTCCCATGTGCAGTGTGTTCATTTATTACAGTTTTCTCTCCTCTGAATGGCAGAATTCCTTCAGAAAAGGAACCAGCTCGAGTACCGAGAAGTTAGCTCACCTTCCATGAGCATGTGTAGCATGAAAGAGCCATGACCACAGAACTCTGTTGATTCATACCACACTCCCTATCAGATCAGTAAGAGGTTACCACAGAAAAGAGAGCAGAGCATTACATTCAAAACTAGATACATTTTTGCTCTGCCATCTACCTACTTTTTGCTGGAACCTGTCAAGGTTATTCTACATATAAGAAAAAAACGATATGCTCACATGTACTTTGTGAACTGTAAAGTTAATTTGTGGTTGGAGGTGTAATATATAAGTTTATAACTACATGAAGTTGTCCATCCACAAAGAAGTTTGGCAGTTCCCTTTTGTCCAAGAGAGTACAGTTGATTTTGCTACCCAACAGGGAAATCTCAACCCAACTGTCTACTATTTTCCCCTTCTCTAGTGTGGATTTTAAGCCAGGCAGAGTTATAAAACACAATCAGTTCTATTAAGGTATATAATCTACTACCTATTCTCTAAGAAGACATACACCAAAGCAACCCAGCTAGATAAGAATATATCCTATTCATTTAAGACACCCATAGAAGAAAATGGACACCTTTAGCAAGTCATTGCATCACTGAACATCTCTTTCAAATTCATCTCTGGCAAATGAGCTATTAATAATAAACAAGCTGTTCTGAGATTATTGCTAGATTTTATGTGCCACAATTTCAATTTATCCCCTATCCCAGGTACTGTTAATCAGGGAAGATGAAGGACATTTAGCAATTTTTTTTTCCTTTGAGACATCCCCTTTCTCAAAACCTGTATTCTGCCCAACGTGGAATGAAAAGGCAGGTAATGTGCACTTAGTTTTTTGAATATCATTGGCATGTGATTACCCTACTCTCTTTTGGGGCTTTAGATATGCCCAGGATGCCCTGAGAGTTCTGCTGAATTGTTCTGGACTACAACAGGTGGATATCACTCTAATGAAAAATAGTTTTTGGAACCATCTATCTGAAGAGCTGTATCACCATTATGGAGTCTATCTTCTTGCTAAGTAAGAACTGGGGGCTCTGTAGGATTCTTGGTCTTTATCTCACCTTCTCCAACTTCCTTCAAGAGTTAAAAATTCAGAATCTCATGGCCCACCCCAGACCTACTGAATCAGAATCTGTATTTTAGCAATATCCCCAGGGTTATTTGTTAGCACACTGCAGTTTGAGAAGCACTGGTTTGGAAGACCAGCCGGGAATCTTAAAATGGAAACTTTTTTATGTTATCCTTCGTAATTCTGCTCTTACTGATCTGATCCAGGCCACTATATCAGGACAAGTATGAGGCTGGCCACCATCCGAGTGTGTTCTGGAGAATGGCATAGTGAATCAGAGCTCACCACCTCTTTTCCTGAGTAATCCAGGACAGTCCCAAACTCTCATTGGCATTACATCATTCAAAGAAAGAGCTTGGTCCAAAACCAGAAAGATGACCTGCATCCAGCCATTTTGGACTGAGCACTAGATTTTTATTTCCTCTCCTTTTAGTCAAGAATTGATGGGAGCTTGTACTAAAATAGGGTATTCTGTTCTGTGGCAAAGGATGGAAGAGACGAGAAAGAGAAGGAAAGAGATGCTGAAAGGGATCCAATTATATATAATTCTGCAGAGTATGTGTAGAATTCACAGTGGAACTACAATTTCTTTAGGGAATATTAAAGAATATCTTTCTTTTTATCTGGGAGGTACAAAATATTAGAATAATGATTCTCTCTTTACCACTATAGTGTTTTCTCCTTTGCTAATTCAGTGCCTTATTCTCTTTTACAGAACTCTCAGTGACTGTAACTTTCCACAGTTTCCAGAGACCCTGCATTATCTCTATAAGCTCTCAGTAGAAGGTCCTAGAAGGTCAGAAGACAGTATCGTTGTAGTAATATTCCTCACTGAAGTGAGTTTTATAGACTGAACAGCTGTGTTCTCATTTCCTTTCCTTACCCAAATTTAAATCAAAATTCCAGTTTCTCATATGTCTCCCTCTGAATATTGGTTCTCACCAATACTTAAAATCACGAACAGTATCTGAAGTTGGGTAGGGAGAGGTGTGGAGTTAGATCTGGGTTATGGAAGCATCGTCCCTTCAGCTTTCTCCAGCAGCTGGTTTTAATCTGTTTCTAGGGGTGTGGATTTGCACAAATACTATTTTTTTAGTACCAGTTTATATATTTCTGTATGATTGTTAAAGTATATCGAGGGATAATTGGGTTTAATAAGAATGGTAGATAACATCTGGGATCTAGGTAGTACTTCTGACCATCTATGGGAGAAAAGGAACTGGCTGGATAACTGAGTAAAATGGAGATGTGGAACCATTTTATTTTGTACATGAATATTGTGCCATGTATTGTGATACTATAATGGAGTCAAACAAATTGATGAACCTTTTGATAATAAAACATAAAGGCTTTATAAATTAAAATTATCAGAGTCAAATCTAATTTTTCATAAAAATAATATGCATGTATTACATAAGGTGTGGTGCCCAATATTTTCAAAATTTGAGATGATTTCAAACACCATAGTAAAACAATTAAATTATAAAAAGCATACTCTTATACCATACCATCTACTTCTAAAGCTTTCAAAAGTACACATAAATGAATTTAACCAAACATGGCAGTAGATAGTCATCAATGATTTCAAATGTGCTTAGTCCATTTTCACCTCGCATTAATTATACTGTGTAACTCATTATTTTTATTGAATTGACTATTCTTTGCCCAGTGTCTATTCATGGCTTTTTTTATCAATGTTTAGTTGACTGTATATAGGTGGGTTTCTTTTTTTTTTCCATTAAGTTATCCCAATAGGATACAGGTGGTATTTGGTTACATGAGTAAATTCTTTTGTGGTGATTTGTGACATTTTCGTGCACCCATCACCCGAGCAGCATACACTGCACAATATTTGTAGTCTTTTATCTTTCGACTCTCTCCCACTCTTCCCCCCAATTCCCCAAAGTCCATTGTATCATTCTTATGCTTTTGCATTCTCATAGCTTAGCTCCCACATATCAGTGAGAACATACAATGTTTGGTTTTCCATTCCTGAGTTACTTCACTTAGAGTAATAGTTTCCAGTCTCATCTAGGTCACTGCAAATGCTGATAGTTTATTCCTTTTTATGACTGAGTAGTATTCCATCATATATATATATATATATATATATATATATATATATATACACACATACCACAGTTTCTTTATTCACTCATTAACTGATGGGCATTTGGGTTGGTCCACAATTTTGCAATTGTGAATTGTGTTGCTATAAACATGTGTGTGCAAGTTTCTTTTATGAATAATGTCCTCTTTTCCTCTGGGTAGATACCTAGTTGTGAGACTGCTGTGTCAAATGGTAGTTCTACTTTTACTTCCTTAAGGAATCTCCACTCTGTTTTCCATAGTGGTTGTACTAGTTCACATTCCCACTAGCAGTGTAGAAATGTTCCCTGATCACCGCATCCACACCAACATCTACTGTTTTTTGACTGATTTTTTTTTTATGGCCATTCTTGCTCTTGTGAGGTGATATTGCATTGTAGTTTTGATTTTCATTGCCTTGATCATTAGTGATGTTGAGCATTTTTTTCATATGTTTGTTGGCCATTTGTGTATCTTCTTTTGGGAATTGTCTATTCATATCCTTAGCCCACTTTTTGATGGGATTATTTTTTTTCTTACTTCAGTTCATTGTAGACTCTGGATATTAGTCTTTTGTCAGATGTATAGATCGTGAAGATTTTCTCCCATTCTGTAGGTTGTCTATTTACTCTTCTGTCTGTTCCTTTTGCTGTGAAAAAGCTCTTTAGTTTAATTAGGTCCCAGCTATTTATTTTTGTTTTTGTTGCATTTGCTTTTGGGTTTTTGGTCATGAAATCCTTGCCTAAGCCAAGTCTAGAAGTTTTTTTCCAATGTTACATTTAGAATTTTTATAGTTTCAACTCTTAGGTTTAAGTCCTGAATCCATCTTGAGGTTTGATATCTGTATAAGGTGAGAGATGAAGATCCAGTTTCATTCTCTTATATGTGGCTAGCCAATTATCCTAGCACGGTTTCTTGAAAATGGTGTCTTTCCCCACTTTAAATTTTTGTTTGCTTTGTCAAAGATCAGCTGGCTGTTAGTATTTGGGTTTATTTCCGGGTTCTCTATTCTGTTCCATTGGTCTAATGTACCTATTTTTGTACCAGTACCATGCTGTTTTGGTGACGTTATAGTATAGCTTGAAATCAGGTAGTGTGATGCCTCTAGATTTGTTCTTTCTGCTTAGTCTTGCTTTGGCTATGCAGGCTCTTTTTTGTTCCATACGAATTTTAGAATTTTTTTTTCTAACTCTGTGAAGAATGGTGGTAGTATTTTGATGGAGATCATGTTGAATCTGTAGATTGCTTTTGGCAGTATGGTCATTTTCACAATGTTAATTCTACCCATCCATAAGCATGGGATGTGTTTACACTTGTTTGTGTTGTCTATGAATTTACTTCAGCAGTGTTTTGTGGTTTTCCTTGTAGAGGTCTTTTGACTCCTTTGTTAGGTATATACCTAAGTATTTTATATTTTTGGCAGCTATTATAAAAGTAGTTGAGTTCTTCATTTGATTCTCAGCTTGATTGCTATTGCTGTGTAGAAGAGCTATTGATTTATGTACATTAATCTTGTATCTGGAAACTTTGCTGAATTCTTTCATCCGTTCTAGGTGCTTTCTGGAGAAGTCCTTAGTGTTTTCAAGGTAAATGATCATATCATCAGCAAACAGGGACATTACTTTCTCTTTACCAATTTGCATGTCTTTTATTTATTTCTGTCTGATTGCTCTGGCTAGGACTTTGAATATTATGTTGAAGAGGAGTGGTGAGAGTGTATTGTTCCTTGTATTGTTCTAGTTCTCAGACAGAATGCTTTCAGCTTTTCCCTATTCAGTAATATATTGGCTGTGGGTTTGCAAAGATGGCTTTTATTACATTAAGCTATGCCCCTTGTATGCCGATTTTGCTGAGGGTTTTCATCGTAAGGCGATGCTGGACTTTGTCAGATGCTTTTTCTGCATCTATTGAGATGATCATGTGATTTTTGTTTTTAGTTCTGTTTCTGTGGTTTATCACATTTATTAACTTACATATGTTGAACCATCCCTGTGTATCTGGTATGAAACCTACTTGATCATGGTGGATTATCTTTTTGATTTGTTGTTGGATTCATTTAGCTGGTATTTTGTTAAGGATTTTAGCAACTATATTCATCAAGGATATCAGTCTGTAGTTTTCTTTTTTGGTTGTGTCTTTTCCTGGTTTGAATATTAGGATGATGCTGGCTTCATAGAATGAATTAGGAAGAGTTGCTTCTTCTCTATCATGTGAAGTAGTGTCAAAAGGATTGGTACTAATTCTTCTTTGAATGACTGGTAGAATTCTGCTGTGAATCCATCTGGTCCTGGTCTTTTTTTGTTGGTAATTTTTTAAATTATCATTTCAATCTCACTGCTTGTTATTGGTCTGTTCAGGGTATCTAATTCTTCCTGACCTAAACTAGGAGAGTTGTATTCTTCCAGGAAATTATCCATCTTTTCTAGGTTTTCCAATTTGCATGCATAAAGGTGTTCATAGTAGCCTTGAAGGATCTTTTGTATTTCAGTGGTGTCAGTTGTAATATCTCCTGTTTCGTTTCTTAGTGAGGTTATTTGGATTTTCTGTCTTCTTTTCTTGGTTAACCTTTCTAATGGTCTACCAATTTTATTTATCTTTTCAAATAACCAGCTTTTTGTTTATCTTTTGAATTTTTTTGTTTCAATTTCATTTAGTTCTGCTGTGATCTTGGTTATTTTTTTACTTCTGCTGGTTTGGGCTTGCTTTGTTCTTGTTTCTCTAGTTCCTTGAAGTGTGCTTAGATAGTCTATTTGTGCTCTTCTCTTTCAGATTTCTTGATGTAGGCATTTAAAGCTATGAACTTTTCTTTTAGCACCACCTTAGCTGTATCCCAGAGGTTTTGATAGGTTGTGTCTGCATTATTATTCAGTTCAAAGAATTTTTTAAATTTCCATCTTGATTTCATTTTTGACCCAGTGCTCATTCAGGAGCAGGTTATTTAATTTCCATGTATTTGTGTCATCTTGAAGTTTCCTTTAGGAGTTGATTTCCACTGTGGAGTTTTATTCCACTGTGGTCTGAAAGAGTGCCTGATATAATTTGAATTTTCTTAAATGTACTGAGGCTCACTTTATGGCCTATTGTATGTTCTGTCTTGGAAAAAGTTTCATGCACTGTTGAATAGAATGTGTATCCTGTGGTTGCTGGATGAAATGTTCTGTATATATCTGTTAAGTCCATTTGTTTCAAGGTATAGTTTAATTCATTGCTTCTTTGTTGACTTTGTGTCTTGGTGACCCATCTAGTACTACCAGTGGAGTATGAAGTCCCCCACTACTATTGTGTTGCTGTCTATCTCATTTTTTTGGTCTATTAGTAATTGTTTCATAAATTTGGGAGCTCCAGTGTTAGGTGAAAATGTTTAGATTGTGATATTTTGCTGTTGGACAAGGCCTTTTACCTTTATATAATGTCCCTCTTTGTCTCTTTTAACTGCTGTTGCTTTGAAGTTTGTTTTGTCTGATATAAGAATAGCTACCCCTGCTCATTTTTGGTGTTTATTTACATGAAATGCCTTTTTTCATGCCCTTACTTTAAGTTTATATGAGTCCTTATATGTTAGACGAGTCTTCTGAAGGCAGCAGATAGTTGGTTGGTGAGTTCTTACCTATTCTGTGGTTCTGTATCTTTTAAGTGGAGCATTTAGGCCATTTACATTCAATGTTAATATTGAAATATGAGGTACTGTTGCATTCATTATGCTTTTTGTTGCCTTTGTACTTTGATTTTTTGTGTTTTTTATTTTTCCTTTTTAACTTGTATTTTTGTTGTATAGGTCCTGTGTTTTAAAGAGGCTCTATTTTGATGTGTTTCTAGGATTTGTTTCAAGATTTAGAGCTCCTTTTAGCAGTTCTCATAGTGGTGGCTTGGTAATGGCAAATTCTCTCAACATTTGTTTATCTGAAAATGACTGTATCTTTCCTTCATATATGATGCTTAGTTTCACTGAATACAAAATTGTTGGTAGATACTTGTTTTGTTTGAGGAGGCTGAAGATAGGGCTGCAATCTCTTCTAGCTTGTTGGGTTTCTGCTGAGAAATCTGCTGTTAATTTGATAGGTTTCCCTTTTAGGTTACCTGGTGCTTCTGTCTCACAGCTCTTAAGATTTTCAAATGCTGAAGAATTCCATTGAGGTTTATTTATATTGTATATTGATACTATCATTTTAAGACTAAGGTATGTATTATATAGCAGAAAGCAAATAAGTAGATATATTAATGATATTAGACGCCAGGGTTTTCCAAGTAAAAGTAAGGCAATACAAACATGAGACTGCAAAAAGTTAATGTAAACTTTTATATTAGCTTTGAATTAAAAATATCAATATTATTAGTATGAACTCATGATTTAAAGAATAACTATTTCCAAGCTCTGAGTAAAAGCCAAGCAGACATGATATTCCGACAGCAAGGAATACTTTAGCATCCATTTCTATTGGTTTCTAAGTGCTATTACTCACCAAAAGGAACCATGTGTCTTTGATGAAATGGCTGGTTTCAGGGGGCTAAAAAAATAGATGAGTCAGGGATATCTAATTTTTCCACAACACAAATAAGGGCTAATGGCCCATGGGGGCATGTCAAAAGGACACAAGAGTCAACTCAAAGTGACTTCTCCTAGCCAACTTTGAGCATCAGAATGAATAGTAACTAAATAATTGGAACATTGATTTTTTTAAAATTCATGAGTCCTTGGTGGTTCTCAAAATGAGAGAATGAGAAGAGAGAATAGAGGATTAGAGGAATACAGGATTAGAGACAGACAGAGAGACAAATGCCAGCCACTAAATGTAGAAAGAATGCTAGAAGTGGAAAACCACAATTTCTGCATGCCCTAATGTGATAAATAAATCTAGAAAAAGTCATCATTAGGTGTTACTTACATAGGACCAAATTACCACCCTATAGCTTACTATTATCACAAAGGGAAAATATGACTTTACATTTTTATGTGTAGTTATCACTCAAAAAGAATTACCATTGATTATGTTTACAAATAACACATTGACTATTACCAGTCTTCCATTATTTTTCATCTATTTCTTTTTAAATTTATTTATGAAAGTTCTGACATACATGTGTAGAGCATGCAGATTTGTTACATAGGTATACAGGTGCCATGGTGGTCTGCTGCATCCATCACCCTGTCATCTACGTTAGGTATTTCTCCTAACACTAGCCTTCCTCAATCCCCCTACCCGCTGACTTTCTTTGCCAAGTTGGAAAAAAAAAAAACACCTTAAACTCATATGGAACTAAGAAAGACCCTGCATAGCCAAGACAATCCTAAGCAAAAAAACAAAAAAAAAAAAAAAAAAAAACAAAAAACAAAGCTGGAGGCTGGAGGCATCACGCTACCTGACTTCAAACTATACTACAAGGCTATAGTAATCAAAACAGCCTGGTACTGATACCAAAACAGAGATATAGACCAATGGATCATCTATTTCAATTATCTAGTTTTCCTTATGTTTAGAGATTTATATTTTTCCAGAAAATAATTTATTTCATTCAGAATTTCAAATTACTGCCATAATCCCCAGGTCTCTACTAGATGGGCATATTAAAACAATCACCAAGAAATATCTTTTAAGTACATAAGCCAGGGTCTGCCACTGGAAAAGCTACTAGGATAAAGCCCAGATATGTGTAATATATAAAAGCTGCCCACAGAAGATCCTGCACTCATCCTTGCTTAAGAACTACTAACACAGATATTCTTTTTAAAATTTTAATGTATTCCACACTTTTTTCTCACTGCTCATTTTGTTCTTTTTTGTATTATATTGGCCAAAAATCTGTTTATCTTAATAGGATTTTCTTTTCTGTGCAAACAGCAATAGGTTTATTAATTCTATTGCTTTTTGTTTCCTAATTCAATGATTTCTGCTTTTATCTTTATTATTTTCTCATACCAATTTTCTTTAGCACTGTTTTATATTTTGTGATATTGTTTCTCTTAATTTCAGAATATAAATAATTTGTTTATGTTAACATTTATCTTTAAGTAAAATATTTAAAGTCAAATTATGCATTTACTTTCAACTATAATATAAATATCTATGTTATATATAATTTTTATTTTTTTATTTTGTTGTCATCCTTACTGAGTATTTGAGTTCCTCTGTGGTTTAAGATTTTGATCCACAAATTAGAGGAGGTTTCTCTTAAATTTACAAATGCTTTATTGGATTTATTTATTTAAACATTCGTTTTGGTTTCTTCTTTTATTGTATCACAAATTTTTGAAGTGATTTTTAAATGTTTTGCTTTAGAAAAGTTATTAATGCTTTTTGACATGATATCTAATTTTTGTGAAGGTTCTTTGAAAGCTTGAAAAGAAGATGTGGTCTATCCTCCCGTCTCATTCACTGCGGTCTCTCTCACTCTCGCTCTCACTCTCACTCTCTTGCTCTGTCACTCCCTATCTTTCTGTGTACCTGATCTAGTGGTATTTTAAATTCTTCCAAAGAAAACATGATTTTATAAAACTGTTATTGTATTTTTAAGAGATTTTAGTCAGCATATTTGTCAGTTATTAAATGCATGAAGGCTCATTATAATCATGTCTTCATTTTGGGTATTAGCTATTAAAAACTAAACTTCCTCAAACTGGCCTGCAGGTTCTGTCCCACCTTCTTTACCTGCCCTCAAGCCTCACTGCTGTCCAGTCTTCTCCTTCCCTCTCCACTCCTATCACTCATCTTTAGGTGCTCAAACACACTCTGCTTCATCTCCCTCAGGGCCTTTGCACATGGTTCACCATACTTGGAGGTTATCTTCTCTAAACACTTTCTAGCTAATGCCAACTCTCAAATCTAAATCTAAATATCATTCTTCATTCTAAATTGAATCTACATTATACAATGTAAATCCAACAGTCCTATAGATAGGGGTCCCCAACTCCCTGGGCCACATACTGGTACTGGTCTGTAGCCTGTTAGGAACCTGGTTGCACAGCAGGAAGTGAGCAGCAGGCAAGCATTACCACCTGAGCTCTGCTTCCCGTCAGATCAGCAGCAGCATTAGATTTTCATAGGAGTGTGAACCTTATTGTGAACTGTGCATGCAGAGGATCTAGGTTGTAGGCTCCTCATGAGAATCTAAACTAATGACTGATGATCTGAGGTAGAACAGTTCCACACCCTACCTCCCGCAGCCATCCCTGGGAAAAAAATGTCTTCCAAAAACTGGTCCCTGGTGCCAAAATGTTTGGGGACTGCTGCTGTAGATGTAGATGTGTTCTGAATCTGGTAGCTTTCTTTCCCAGTACTGACCACAGTTAGAAACTTTGTCTTATTAGAATAGTACATAATATAGTATCAGTCTCTCCAGCTTGCCTGGAAGCTCCACAGGGTCATGGGTTGCAACCGTTTTGCTCACCATTATATCTCTATTTACTAGTGTAGTGCCTGGCCTATAGTAGGTATCACCTCTTAGCATATATAAACATACACTGTCAAGAAACTCTCCACCTGACTACAATCAGTAAGATGGGGAAATGTAAATTGGGTCACTCAGTTTCCAACAATGGAGGAAAATTTTAAATACACACACACACACACACACACACACACACACACAGAGCAAAGCATCTTTAAAGCATCTATTTCCTATCCTGATGGCTGTCTCCAACAGCTGTGAGCACTGAAATATATGTAAGTATTTGATGTTTTAGTGAGATTTGTATTCTAGTTTTACCTAGAATATCTTTATTTTTATGACAGAAATAATTCAATTTGGTCTCACTTTGCTTATAAACTTATTAACTGTTTTCTTTCAGCTTCTGAATAACTTCTTCAAGGAACCTTTCCCAGAAGTATTTTTGGTCCTCTTCAGAAACTGGATCAATGATTCCAATCCTGTAGTTAGCAAACTGAGCCTTCAGAGAATTGCCCACATGTCACCAGTTGTCAATGAGGTATGTGTATGTGATTTGTGTCTGCCAGCACCATCAAAGTCATCATCTCAGATTTTGATCACTTAACATCTTCCCTGTTAAAGCAGTGATACTTTTCAGTTTCTATATAACTAAAACATATCAAAGCCTGCTGTTTTATTAACAAGGAAACTGAGTTGAATAGCAAGGATGTGTTAAGTTCATTTAGTGGCTTTATCGCTTTTTTTTCCCACAGAAAATCATTCATTTCACACAGAATGTATTTATCCTCATTGCCCTAGACTCGTGTAACAGTCAAAATGATACACACGTGTACACATTAATTCCTATCTCAGAGCACCTGCTTAAGCTTTTTTTTCTATTCGTAATGTTCCTACTTTGCCTACACATATTTACATTTTTCTCCTTTTTTAATGATCAGTCCAAGTCAAGCCTCACTGAAAATTCTTATCTCTAGCAGCCACATCCCTCTCAGAGCCATATCAATTATGAGCACTTATATTTTACACCAGTGGCTCTCAAAGTATACTTCTTGAACTTGCAGTATTAGCATCACCTGGAGACACTGGAAATGCAAGCTGTGAGGCCCCACTCCAGTCCTATGGAATAAGAAATTATGGGGTGTGGCCCACTAATCCGTGTTTTAAACGTCCTCCAGGTGACTGCAATTCAAGTTAAAGTTGAGAACCACAGTCTTATATTGTTTCCCACTGACTCACATGAATACGTCTTGCCTTCAAGGTCAACTGAATTTAAGCATGTTCCACGTTCTGTAATTCTACACTCCAAAGTACCTTGCACAATGCCGAGAGTGCAAATATTCTATAAATCATTATTATTTTTATGATAAATCTAATAAATCCTTGTTTATCTACTGGGCATAGTCTCTGAAAACTGAAGCCTATCAGTGGATACCTACTGTGCATGACATAAGCCATGGTCTGTTGGAATAAATAATACAAGTTGGTGGATTTACCAATAGTGTACATTCTCTTAGTAAGTAGCAAATTATTTATTGCTTTACCCAGAGTTCTTCCCAATGTTATTAACAACTGAAAGAAAAATTCTGTCAAGGCTTCCTAGGAGAGTGAAGGAAAGGTAGTGGAAAGTGATCTGGGTTGACAGTTCATATACTGTTGGTAAAGATACAAATGGCCTCTGACACTGACATAGTCATTAGCTCTGTTTTTTTCTCCTTAAAGCTATTATTTTGGCAAATAATATGTATTCATTCCCTTTAGTCCTTTTCTAAAAAGGACTAAAGATGCCTTTCTCTCTGGCATCTCCTTTTCATGTTTTTCCTTGCCTTCTATTTTGATTGGTTCTGATCTACATTGATTCCCATGACCTGCCCAAGTGTCTCAGTAGCTCTCATATTCAAATGGGTCACTATACTCTAATTTAGAGGTCACTATGCCAGTGGTGTGTTGGTAAATGTTTGACAGCCAGCTCTCTGGAAATAAGGTCAGTTTCCTGACATAAAGATTCCCATGATGGCTAATTTCCAGCTTTCAAAGGAACATCACTAACCATGGAACTGGGAAAAGATGCACAACAGGACATCATTATTTGATATTCCCGCCATTCAGACACAATGCCTATAAATAACCTCAAGAGCACAGATGATGGTAAAATGCAGCAAAGAATTAGAGAGTGATAATTTTTTAGTATTATCAGCTTCTATTTAATGTTAAATTTATATCATTTAACTTTCAATAAGGAGTTTTTTAGCAAAAAAGTCAACATTTTTGACAATCTGACAAGAGACTTTAGTGAGTCAGCTTCTGCACACCATGATGTGCAGCCAGACTCAAGGTATGCATACGAAATGTCAGCTCAAGTCTCCTGCTAGTTCCAAAATCCCACCATTTTGTTCCTTTTATATGTAGATAGAAAATGTCAGCAGTGTATTAATAGCCATCCTGGATGCCTTCCTTTCCAAAGATGAGACTGTTGTACTTCGGGCCTTGCTCACCCTTAGAACACTTTTAGCCAAACTGGACAAAGTGATCTACTCCTCTTTGTGTACCAGAATTGCTTCCAGCTACTGTCCTCTGATGGATCATGTAAGTTACACAGTTAGATGTATGAGATCATTAGGTTTTGTGGTTCAACTGAAACTCAAGTTGAGGCAATTATGTTAGGTCACAATAAATAAATAGAAGATAGTCATTTTGTAAGAAGCCATCACTTCCTTTCCAGAGATAACAATATTAGCTAGATAAGTATTGTCTTTTTTTTTTTAAGTACACCATGAGAACCTGGGGGACAGAAAAGAAGAAGAATCAAAGAATAGCCTCTGTCCTTGGATGAAATTGTAGCTTTGTGACTATATATTGATTAACCTTATATTTGGACTGCCTGGGTTCAAATCCCTCTTCTACCTCTTATTGGCTATGAAACACTGAGAGAGGGATTTCTTCAGTCCCTTGGTATATTATTTTCCCTATCTATGAAACAACAATAGTAACAGAGACAGTATTAGGTTTAATATGAGGATTAGATTTGATATTTACCATGCCTCAAATAAATGTTTGTTATTATCATATACAACTTGAATTTAAAAGTATTTTATCAGAAAGTCATTCCTTTTGAAAATTCTCATTTTACATGGTAAATATGTTTCAGAAACGTTGAATGAAAACTTTGGTATGCCATGGGGAATCTATGTATATTTTTTAAACTCCATGACAAATTGTGAACAAGATAATTATTTCACAGCAAATTATGTTGCCAAAACTTCCAAGTTTTTAATTACTACATTTCAGTGAGGAAGAGCACAAGATTATTAAATTATGGAAAACAAAAACAAACGTAGTGGCAAAAATGATTCTTATAAACACATAAACACATTAGAATAGTAATAATAATAGTGGCTTGAAGGGGGCACGGCCAAGATGGTCAACTAAAAGCAGCAGCGTTGGGAGGCTCCCATCAAAAAGAACCATAAGAGCATGCAAATCCTGCACTGGCCACTGAGGTATCCAGGTTCTGTCATTAGAACTGACCAGGCAGCCGGCATGACCCATGGAGAGAAAGGCAGAGCAGTGTGGTGCAATGGCCCACCTGAGAGCCACATGGGCCAGGGGAGCCCCCACCCCCAGGCAAGGGAGGCAGTGAGTGAGTGTGCTACACAGCCTGGGAAAACGTGTTTTTTCAACAAAGATCTTACTCGTGAGCCCATGCCACCAGGGCCTAGGGTCCCAAACACGGAGCTATGCAGATTTTCAGCAGCCACTAAGCTAGAATCTGTTTAAGACTGCTCATAGCATTAGCAGAAATACCTAATGTAGGTGACGGGGTGATGGATACAGAAAACTGCCATGGCACATGTATACCTATGTAGCAAACCTGCACGCTCTGCACATGTATCCCAGAACTTAAATTTTATATATATATATATATATATATATATATATATATATATATTTTTTTTTTTTTTTTTTTTTTTTTTAAAGACTGCTGAGCTCCCAGCAGGGAGGAGTGACTAGCATAACAGCTGCTGCTGCCTGCTGTCTAAGCCTTTTGAACTCCTTGGGGGAGGGGCAACAGCCAACACTCAGACTGACAGCTACCTAACACACTAAGCTCCCAAGGGGGAAGAAGGGCAGCAACCATCTCTGTATCCCCAGGCCACACTTTTCCCCTGCTGGAGCCAGTGAGGCTGGATGGCTTGGTGCCAAGAAGTATCCCCACAGCACAACGTACCAGCTGTGGCAGACTGCAGACAGAGTTCCTCTTCAGGCTTGACCTTGACCCATCCCTCCTCACTGGGGTCTCCCTGCAGGAAGTCTGACTACTCCAGTTAGGGGCTCAAGGACAGAACTCTGATCTCCTTAGGCCTGAGTCCCTAGGAGGATGGGTAGCCACAGTCTCTGCACGCCAGCAGACTTAGTCCTTCCTCCTACTAGTTCATAAGAATCACGGCAGCCCAGACAAGTGGACTTCCCCCAGCAAAGCACACCCCCTCTACCAAGCAACAGCCAAAGTGCTTCATTAAGTGGGTCTTGCTCCCCATAAAACCCAGCTATGTGAGACCCTCCAAAAGGGGTCATCAGAAACCTTATACAGGAGCGATCCTAGAAGTATCATAGGAAATGCCCCTTGAGATCCCAGAGGAAGGAGCAGACACCCATGTTCACTGTTCTCCAGATTCCTCAAGTGACATCTCCAAACATGGGAGCAAACCAGATGAATAGGGCCTGAAGTGAATCCCCAGACAACTGCAGCAACCCTACAGAAAAGGGACCAGACCACTGCAAGAGGAACAAACAGAAAGCAAGAACAATAACAACAACAACAAACAGTCCCCATAAAACCCCTATCCAAAGGTCAGCAGCCTCAAAGATCAATATCAGACAAACTCATGAAGATGAGAAAGAATCAACAAAACAAAGCTGAAGGCCCAAAAGGCCAGAGTGCCTCTTTTCCTTCAAATGGTCTCAGCACCTCCTCCAGCAAGGGTGTAGAACTGGATGGAGGATGAGATGGACAAAATGACAGAGGTAAACTTCAGAAAGTAGGAAATAAACTCTTTTGAGCTAAAGGAGCATGTTCTAACCCAGTGCAAAGAAGCTAAGACCTAGATAAAAGGTTAGAGGAGCTGCTAACAAGAATAATCAGTTTAGAGAGGAACATAAATTACCTGATGAAGCTGAAAAACAGCACAAGAACTTGTGGAGCATACACAAGTATGAATAGCTGAATTGACCAAGTGGAAGAAAGGATATCAGAGTTTGAAGACTATCTTGCTGAAATCAGGTATGTGGACAAGATTAGAGAAAAAAGAATAGAATGGAATGAGCAAAACCTCTGAGAAATAAGGGACTAAGTAAAAGGACCAAACCTATGATTGATTGGAGTACCAGAAGGAGACAGGGAGAATGGAACCAAGTTGAAAAACACACTTGAGGATATTAACAAGGAGAATTTCTCCAACATAGGAAGGCAGGCCAACATGCAAAATTGGGAAACACAGAGAACCCCACTAAAATACTCAACGAGAAGATCAACACCAAGACACCTAATCATCAGATTCTCCGAGACTGAAATGAAGGAAAAA
The DNA here is from genome assembly GCA_963573385.1 of Cacajao melanocephalus. Taxonomy (NCBI): domain Eukaryota; kingdom Metazoa; phylum Chordata; class Mammalia; order Primates; family Pitheciidae; genus Cacajao; species Cacajao melanocephalus. The sequence goes on from CAUYLG010028881.1 coordinate 25,780, forward strand.
ATGTTAAGGGCAGCCAGAGAAAAAGGCCAAGTCACCAACTAAGGGAAGCCCATCAGACTAACAGTGGACTTCTCAACAGAAACCTTACAAGGCAGAATAGAGTGGGGGGCAATATTTAACATTCTTAAAGAAAAGAATTTACAATCCAGAATTTTATATCTAGCCAAAGTAAGCTTCATAAGCCAAGGAGAAGTAAAGTCATTTCCAGGCAAGCAAATGATGAGGGATTTTGTCACCACCAGGCCTTAAAACAGCCTTGCAAGAGCCCCTGAGAGAAGCACTAAATATGGAGAAAAAAAAAAAAAAAAAAAAACACCTGGTACCAGCCACTGCAAAAACCACACCAAACTATAAAGAACAATGACACTATGAGGAAACTCCATCAATGGGTGTGCAAAATAACCAAATAGCATCATGATGACAGGATTAAATTCACACATAAAGATATTAACCTTAAATGTAAATAGGCTAAATGTCCCAATTAAAACGCATAGACTGGCAAATTGGATAAAAAGTCAAGATCCATTGGTGTGCTGTATTCCGGACACCCATCTCACATGCAGAGTCATACACAGGTTCAAAATAAAGGGAGGTGGGAAAATTTACCAAACAAAAAAAGAAGAAAAATAAGGAGGGGTTGCAATTCTAGTCTCTGACAAAACAGACTTTAAACCAAAAAAGATAAAAAAAGAAGGGCATTACATTATGGTACAGGGATCAATTCAATGAGAAGAGATAACTATCCTAAATACATATACAGTCAATACAGGAGCACCCAGCTTCATAAAACAAATTCTTAGACACCTACAAAGAGTGTTTGACTCCCACACAATAATAGTGGGAGACTTTAACACCTCACTGTCAGTAATACACAGATCAACAAGACAGAAAATTAACAAGGATATTCAGGATTTAAACTTAGCTATGGATTAAGTGGACCCAATAGACATATGTAGAACTCTCCAACACAAATCAACAGAATATACATTCTTCTCAGTGCCACATGGCACTGATTCTAAAATAAACCACACAATTGGAAGTGAAACACTCCTCTGCAACTGAAATCATAACAAATAGTCTCTCAAATCACAGTGCAGTCACATTAGAACTCAGAATTAAGAAACTCACTCAAAAGCACACAATTACATGGAAACTGAACAACCCGCTCCTGAATGACTCCTGAGTAAATAATGAAATTAAGGCAGAAATCAAGAAGTCTTTTGAAACCTGTAAAAAAAAGAGACAATGTATCATAATCTGTAGCACATAGCTGAAGTAGTGTTAAGAGGGAAATATATAGCAATAAATGTCCACATCATAAAGCTAGAAAGATCTCAAATCGATACCCTAACATCACAATTAAAAGAGCTAAGGAAGCAGGAGGAAACAAATCCAAAAGCTAGCAGAAGACAAGAAATAACTAAAACCAGAGCAGAACTGAAGGAAGTAAAGACACAAAAAACTCTTCAAAATATCAACGAATCCAAGAGCTGGTTTTTCAAAAATATTAACAAAATAGATAGACTACTAGCTAGACTAATAGAAAAAAGGAATGAAGAATTAAATAAACACAATAAAAAAATGATAAAGAGAAAATCACTACTGATCCCAGAAATATAAACTACCATCAGAGAATACTATAAACACCTCTACACAAATAAATTAGAAAATCTAGAAGAAATGGGTGAATTCTTGGGGACCTACACCCTCCCCAAGAGTAGGCCAGGAAGAAGTTGAATCCTCGAATAGACCAATAACAAGGTCTGAAATTGCAGCAGTAAATAATATCCTACCAATCAAGAAAGCCCAGGACCAGATGGTTTAACAGCCGAATTCTACTAGAGATACAAAGAGGAGCTGGTACAATTCCTTCTGAAACTATTTCCAACAATTGAAAAGGAAGGACTCTGCCCTAACTCATTTTATGAGTACAGCATCGCTCTGATTCCAAAACCTGGCAGAGACACAACAACAACAACAACAAACTTCAGGCCAATATTTCTGATGAACATAGATGCGAAAATCCTCAATAAACACTGGCAAACCAAATCCAGCAGCACATCCAAAAGCTTATCCACCATGATCAGGTCAGCCTCATTTCTGGGAAGCTAGGCTGGTTCAACCTACACAAATCAACCAATGTAATCTATCATATAAACAAAACCAATGACAAAAACCAAACGATCATCTCAATAGAAGCCAAAAAGGCCTTTGATAAAATTCAACATTCCTTCATGTTAAAAACTCTCAATAAACCTGGCACTGATGGAATATATTTCAACATAAGAGCTATTTATGACAAACCTACAGACAGTATCATACTGAATGAGCAAAAACTGGAAGCATTCCCTTTGAAAACCAGCACAAGAAAAGGATGCCTTCTCATCACTCCTATGCATCATACTATTAGAAGTTCTGGTCAGGGCAATCAGGCAAGGGAAAAAAATAAAGCATACTGAAATAGGAAGAGAGGAAGTCAAATTGTCTCTGTTTATGGATGACATGATTCTATATTTAGAAAACCTCATCACCTCAGGCCAAAAACTCCTTAAGCTGATAAGCAAATTCACAAAGTCTCAGGACACAAAATTAACATGCAAAAATCACAAGCACTTCTATACATCAACAAGACAAGTAGAGAGCCAAATCATGAATGAACACCCATACACAATTGCTACAAAGATAATAAAATACCTAGGAATACAGCCAACAAGAAATGTGAAGTACCTCTTCAACACAAACTACAAACCACTGCTAAAGGAAATAAGAGAGAAAACAAACAAATGGAAAATGTTCCATGCTCATGGATAGAAATAACCAATATTGTGAAAATGGCCATACTGTCTAAAGTAATTTATGGATTCAGTGCTATTCCCATCAAACTACCATTGACATTCTTCACAGAATTAGAAAAAAACTACTTTAAATTTTATATGGAATCAAAAGAGAGCCTGCATAGCCAAGACAATCCTAAGCAAAAAGAACAAAGCTGGAGGCATCAAACTATACTACCTGACTTCAAACTATACTACAAGGCTACAGTAACCAAAACAACATGGTACTGGTACCAAAATAGACATATAGACCAATGGAACAGAACAGAGATCTCAGAAATAACAACACACATCTACAACCATCTGGTCTTCAACAATCCTGCCAAAATCAAGCAATGGAGAAAGGATTCCCTATTTAATAAACAGTCTGGGAAAGCTGGCTAGCCATACACAGAAACTGAAACTGGACCCCTCCTTACACCTTATAAAAAAATTAGTTCAAGATGGATTAAAGACTTGAATGTAAAACCCAAACCATTAAAAACCCTAGAAGAAAACCTAGGCAATATCATTCAGGACATCGGCAGGGGCAAAGACTTCATGACAAAAATGCCAAAAGTAATTGCAACAAAAGCCAAAATCGACAAATGGGATCTAATTAAACTGAAGAACTTCTACAAAGCAAAAGAAACTATTATGAGAGTTAACAGGCAACCTACAGAATGGGGGAAAATTTTTGCAATCTACCCATCTGACAAAGGGCTAATATCCAGAAGCTACAAGAAACGTAAACAAATTTACAAGAAAACAAATAATGGCCTCATCAGAAAGTGGACAAAAGATATAAACAGACACTTCTCAAAAGAAGACATTTAAACAGCCAGCAAACATATGAAAAAAAGCTCAACATCACTGATCATTGGAGAAATGCAAATCAAAACCACAATGAGATACCATCTCATGCCAGTCAGAATAGTGATTACTAAAAAGTCAATGAACAAGGGGGCGGTGCCAAGATGGCTGAGAGGAGGCAACACCGGAATGTAGCTCCCAGCAAATGAGACGCAGAGGGATAGAGGACTTCACGATTCCAAGTGAGGTGCCTGGTTCATTCTCGGGGGGGGGCGGGGGGGGACTAGAAGGACACTGAAAGTAACCAAGGGAGGGAGCCAAAGCAGGGCGAGAACTGCCCAGGGAGAACAAACCAAGACAGGGTGGGGCGTGTCCCCACCTGGAACGTGCAGCCGGCTCGGAGGGTTGGGGGACTTCACCCCCTTGGTGCTCTGATTTGGATCCTATGCTTACCTCATCCCTCCTGCAACCCATGGTCCACGAGAGCCCTGTCAGACTGAGGGGCGCCATGGGTTGCCAATGCAAATCTGAGCGACGGCTCTCACCTTGTGCCGCAAGTTGTCGGCCGTACCTGGGCAGAAGTTTGGACTAGTGCCAATGGGACGGAACAACCCATCCCACAGAGAGAGGCAGAGTTGAAAGCAGGGAAACAGGTCATAAGGCCTGACAGGACTCACACCCCCACAAAACTCAAAGTGAAGCCCGCGTGCCAGACAGCTTGGCAGCAAATACACCAGTTTTACCCCAACCAGGAAGACTGAGCTCAGGGAAGGAGAGATGCCACTGGGAAGTCAGGGCTAATTTCACCTGCAAACAAATCCCAGGGGAAGACCACCCACCCAGCATGTGACTGAATCTGAGGCAGCCCAGCAGTGCCTCTACAGGCCAAAAAAGATATAGCTCCAACTGCAACAGAAAGGACGTCCACTCAGAGATTTCTTCTGAAATCACCAACTTCAAAGATCAAACAGAGATAAATCCATGAAGATGGGAAAAAACCAGTGCAGAAAGGATGAAACCTTCAAAGACCAGAACACCTCTTCCCCTCCCAGGGATCACAACTCCTCACCATCAAGGGAACAAAACAAGACAGAAAATGAGTGTGATGAATTGACAGAAGCAGGCTTCAGAAGATGGATAATAACAAACTTCTCTGAGTTTAAAAAAAAAAAAAACAAAAAAAAACCATGTTCTAACCCAATGTAAAGAAACTAAGAACCCTGAAAAAAAGGTTAGACAAAATGCTAATGAGAATAACCAGCTTAGAGAAGAACATAAATGACTTTATGGAGCTGAAAAACACAGCATGAGAACTTCAAGAGGCTTGCACAAGTTTCAACAGCCAAATTGATCAAGCAGAAGAAAGGATATCAGAGATAGAAGATCAAATCAGTGAAATAAACAAGAAGGCAAGATTAGAGAAAAAAGAGTGAAAAGAAATGAACAAAGCCTCTAAGAAATATGGGATTATGTGAAAAGATCTAATCTACGCTTAATCAGCATACCTGAATGTGACGGGGAGTATGAATCCAAGTCGGAAAACACTCTTCAGGATATATCCAGGAGAACTTTCCCAACCTAACAAGGCAGGCCAACATTCAAATCCAGGAAATACAGAAAACACCACAAAGATATTTCTCAAGAAGAGCAGCCCCAAGGCACATAATCGTCAGATTTACCAGGGTTGAAAGGAAGGAAAAAATCCTAAGGGCAGCCAGAGAGAAAGGTCGAGTCACCCACAAAAGAAAGACCATCAGACTGACAGTGGATGTCTCAGCAGAAACTCTACAAGCTAGAAGGGAGTGGGAGCCAATATTCAACATCCTTAAAGAAAAGAAATTTCAACCCAGAATTTCATATCCGACCAAACTAAGCTTCGTAAGTGAAGGAGAAATAAAATCCTTTACAGACAAGCAACTGCTGTAACTTGCCTTACAAGAACTCCTGGAGGAAGTACTAAACATGGAAAGGAACAATCAGTACCAGCCACTCCAAAAAAGTACCAAATGGTAAAGAACAATGATGCAATGAAGAAACCACGTCAACTAATGGGCAAAACAACCAGCCAGTAACAAAATGGCAGGATCAAATTCAAACATAACAATATTAACTTTGAATGTAAATGGCCTAAATGTACCAATCAAAAGACACAGACTGACAAACTGGATAAAAAGTCAAGACTCAATGGTGTGCTGTATTCCAAAAACCTATCTCACATGCAAAGACTCACATAGACTCAAATTAAAGGGATGGAAGAAGATCTACCAAGAAAACGGAGAGCAAAAAAAGTCAGGGGTAGCAATCCTAGTCTCTGACAAAATGGACTTTAACCCAACAAAGACCAAAAGAGACAAAGAAGGGCATTACATAATGGTAAAAGGATCAATGCAACAAGAAGAGCTAACGATCCTAAATATATATGCACCCGATGCAGGGGCACCCAGATACATAAAGCAAGTTCTTAACGACCTACAAAGAGACCTAGACTCGTGCACAGTAATAGTGGGAAACTTTAATACTCCACCATCAATATTGGACAGATCAATGAGACAAAAAATCAACAAGGATATCCAGGACTTGAACACAGATCTGGACCAAGCAGACCTAATAGACATTTACAGAATATTCCACCCCAAATCCACAGAATACACATTCTTCTCAGCACCATATCACACTTAATCTAAAATTGACCACATAACTGGAAGTAAATCACTCCTCAGCAAATGCAAAACAACAGAAATCATAACAGTCTCTCAGACCACAGCGCAATCAAATTAGAACTCAGGATTAAGAAAAGCACTTAAAACTGCACAATCATATGGAAACTGAACAACTGGCTCCTGACTGATGAATGGATAAACAATGAAATGAAGGCAGAAATAAAAATGTTCTTCAAAACCAACAAGAACGAAGACACAACGTATGAGAATCTATGGGACACATTTAAAGCAGTGTCTAGAGGGAAATTTATAGCAATAAATGCCCACATGAGAAACAAGGAAAGATCTAAAATCAACACCCTATTATCAAATTGAAAGAGCTAGAGGAACAAGATCAAAAAAACTCAAAAGCAAGCAGAAGACAGGAAATAGAGACATAAAAAACCCTTCAGAAAATCAATAAATCCAGGAGCTGGTTTTTTGAAAAGATACAAAATAGGCCACTAGGTAGACTAATAAAAAAGAAATGAGAGAAAGATCAAATAGATGCAATTAAAAAAAAGATGAAGGGGAGATCACCACTGATTCCTCGGAAATACAAACTACCATCAGAGATTACTACAAAGAGCTCTATGCACATAAACCAGTAAATCAGGAAGAAATGGATGAATTCCTGGACACTTGCACACTCCCAAGACAATACAAAAAGAGGGAATCCTCCCTAACTCTATGAGACCAGTATTATACTGATACCAAAACCTGGCAGAGACACAACTAAAAAAGAAAACTGCAGGCCAATATCCATGATGAAGATTGATACAAAAATATTCAATAAAATAGTGGCAAACCAAATCCAACAGCATATCGAAAAGTTTATTGACCACAGTCATGTAGGCTTCATCCCAGGGATGCAAGGCTGGTTCACTATACGCAAATCTATAAACGTAATCCACCACATAAACAGAACCAAAGACAAAACCCACGATTATCTCAATAGATGCAGAGAAAGCCTTCAACAACACTGAGCAGCCCTTTATGCTAAAAACTCTCAAGAAACTAGGTATCAATGGAATGTATCTCAAAATAATAAAAGCTATTTATGACAAACCCACAGCCAGTATCATACTGAATGGTCAAAAACTAGAAGCATTCCCTTTAAAAACTGGCACTAGACAAGGATGCCCTCTCTCACCACTCCTATTCAATATAGTATTGGAAGTTCTAGCCAGAGTAATTAGGCAAGAAAAAGAAATAAAGGGCATTCAATTAGGAAAAGAAGAAGTCAAATTGTCCCTATTTGCAGACGACACAATCGTATATTTAGAAGACCCCATCATCTCAGCCCAAAACCTCCTTAAGCTGATAAGCAACTTCAGCAAAGTCTCAGGATACAAAATCAATGTGCAGATATCACAAGCATTCCTATACACCACAACAGACAAACAGTGAAATCATGAGCAAACTCCCATTTATAA
>CAUYLG010028882.1:0-54233 GCA_963573385.1 Cacajao melanocephalus
AAACAAAAATAATAATATAATATAATATTATATTTTTTTTTTTTTTTTTTTTTTTTTTTTTTTTTTTTTACTTTTTGTAGACATGGGTTCTCGCAGTGTTGCCCAAGCTGGTCTTGAACTCCTGGGCTCAAGTAATCTTCCTGCCTTACCTCCCCAAACTGCTAAAATTATAGGCATGATCCACTGCACTGGCCTGATGCTTTAAAGACGTTAAGATCATATCACTCTTTTCCTCAAAATCCTACAAGAGATCTACATCTCACATAAAATGAAGCCAAAATCCTTTCAAAACTCTACACCACCTGTCCAATCTCAACCTTTCTTGCCTTTCCTTCCTCTCCTTCCTTCTCATTAGACTCCTGATCTCCACAGTGTTTTCTTGAACATGCCAGGCTTGCTACTGACTAGGAGCATTGGAGCTGGGGTCTTTTGCCAGGATGGCTTTTCTCCTAGATAACCAACTTTTTCTCAGATTAACAGCTCTTCACTAAGATAATGATACAGTTTATCCCATTACCTCCTTCAAATCTTGGCTCAATGTAACGTTTTCAATGACACCTACTCTGAGAATCCTATCTAAAATTGAAACGTACTTTGGGAGTCCAACGCAGGCAGATCACCTGAGATCAGGAGTAAGAGACCAGCCTGGCCAACAAGGCAGGCAGATAACCTGAGATCAGGAGTATGAGACCAGCCTGGTCAACAGGGTGAAACTCTATCTCTGCAAAAATACAAAAATTAGCTTGGTGTGGTGGCGCATGCCTGTAGTCCCAGCTACTCAGGAGGAGAAATTTGCAGTGAGCAGAGATTGCACCACTGCACTCCAGCCTGGGAGATAAAGCGAGACTCCAGCTCAAAAAGAAAAAGAAAAATTGCAACCTGCTCCTCTACCCTCTATCTTCTTTTATCCTGTTTTATTTCTTTCCATACCATGTCTTACTTTGTAGCTCACCACAATTTATTTGTGTGCTCATTTCAGGTTTCCCTCAAGTAAAACGTAAACTAAATCGGGCACGATATTTTTGTTGTTGCTCCATCATTTTGAGGGTTGGGCACATAGATGCGCAGGGAGTGCCCGAACTCGTCATCTCACAATTCATACAGCTAGGTAAGCTGCCTAAACTTTCCTGAAGCCTCAGTTTTACTACTTTCTTAAATGGCTAAAACTCACAAAAGCCGTCTGCAGTTTTAAAAACTTTGCAACCCCGGAAGTAAAAGGTTAACGAAGGGGGTCACAGACGAAGGCTACTTCCGTTTCCGTACCGACGCAAAGGAGCCGACACCATGGCGAAAGCCGGGGATGAGAGCCGGAACAGCAGCGGGAAGAAAAGCCTGAAACGGAAAGCCGCTGCCGAAGAACTTCAGGAGGCTGCATTCGCTGGGGATGGGGCGACGGAAGGCGAGGGCCAGCCCCCGAAAGCGGCTGCCTTTCCGCCAGGCTTCAGCATTTCGGAGATTAAAAACAAACAGCGGCGACACTTAATGTTCACGCGCTGGAAGCAGCAGCAGCGGAAGGTACGCGAGGGGCGGGGGCTGCCGGGCGCTTGCGCGGTGCTCCTCACGCTTAGGGTGATCGCGGGGCGCACAGACGTGGTTGTCTGCTGGCCTCAAAGTGTTCGCTGTGGTTACGTGGAACGGGTGTTGCTGCGGCCCACGTGTTCTGGTCCCCTCCCCCTGGTTTAGAGACTCTAGCTTCAGCCTTTTGCCTGAGGATCAGGGTCGAAGATTTTCTTGGTAGGCCCTTTCCTAGGGTGCTGGATTCAGAAGGAAAGCTGGAAGCCCAGCTGGCTCAGTAGTGAAAACTACGCCCTCCTGGCCCGGAAGGCAAAAGTCTCAGCTCTTTGGCCCGTCTAGGCAACGTTGACTAATTTGCGGAATCTGAAATGCAGGCAATGCATAATAAATCCAAAATACTGCGTCTCTGATTCCTGCAGCGGCTCTTTACTGGAATTAGTACTGTAAAGTTTCTGGTAGTTGTATTTGTTTCTTACAGTCTTATCCTCATACGTTTCTGGTAGCTAAACAAACTGAAACATAAAGAGGTTTAAACGACTTGCCAAGGTCGCAGTGCCCATTTCTGGTCAAATTGCAATTGGAAGAAAACGTTTGGTTATTCTGGCACATCTTAGAAGTTCACACAACATTCTTATTATGTGTCTGCCCCCTCTTACTGGCTTTACTGAGGCCGGGCACTGGTTCTTACTCATGTTCAGTGTCAAGGTGCTATTTGAGTACGTATAAGGGCCGTTTAACTCATTCTGGTATGCGCGTTTTGGGGAGAGATGTCCTAGAAGACTTATTGGAGCTATGATTTCTAATCTGAAACCTGGTGGGTTGAGGATCAGTAGGTGCTGGAAAAAAAGAATATTTTTAATTTTGTCAAGCATTCTATCTAGGCATCTCCAGAAGAATATATAGATTGGTAATACAGATACAGATCATTCTAATCCACCTTGCAAGCTCTTATTAATTTTAAAAGTATATTTTGATTATAAAATACTTGAATAACTGGTGATGGTTTTATGGAAAACAACCTGAAAGCTCATCTCCCATTCCTATTTATTTTTAGTGCTTTTCAAGAGAAGCAAGCAGCATAACCATGGTTGTCTTTAGGATGCAACCAGTTAGGCAAAACGAAACACAACGGAAACCGTCACATTTCGTACTTTAATTAATTTGAGGCTTTATGGAAAAAGATTAGTGAAGTTTTAAATGGTCAAACTTGCCAGTTTAGATTTTTTTTTAAAGGAGCAAGGTCTTTGTTGAAATGTTATTGATTGGCCAACCCATTTGGCTTATAGTAATTTAGGTAGAAAAATGCATGTGCAGATGCTTATTTCAGTAGATTACAAAGACTGCTCAGTTCAAATATTCATAGCATTAGTAGTTTGTAGTTTCAGTATATGTTTGTGATATAACTGGTTGTTTCTCAATATTGTTCTTTTTTAACCCTTTAGGAAAAGTTGGCAGCTAAGAAAAAACTTAAAAAAGAAAGAGAGGCGCTTGGTGATAAGGTAAATCAAATTTTTAGCTGTTTGATTTCTGTCTTATATTAGGGAATCCTTATATTTATGTTGAATTATTTTCTTTTAAAATTTATTATTACGTATTTCAGATGTGTAAAGAAATACAAAAGTAATATAATAAACATCTTTGTATCATTTACCCAGCTTAAGAAATAATGCATTAGCAAAGAATGTTGGAAGCCCCTCCTTGTCTGGTTCTTCGTAATTGCTTTTCCCTCCAAAGATAACCACTCCTGAAATTTTTGAATATTTTTTACATGTACTTCTTTTACCTTTACTGTGTATGTTTGTGTACCTATACAGTAACACAGTGAGGGTGTTTTGCATGTAACTTTGTGCTTGAGAGGTCAGCACCTCTCACTGACTTTTGGAGTTTGGAAGCTCCCCAGGTTAGGCCTGGAGCTGGGCTCTTGTGATGTGAAGCAAAGGTTCTTGATCAGGCAAGGCTGGAGAAAGGCAGGATAGAGCCTCTTCTAGAGTAGGGTGATAAGGGTGTGTTAAGCATTAGAGCTGGTACAGAGGATATGAACCTGTTTTTGAAAAGTGAGAACGGGGAGTGGGAGGAGGGTGAGGATTATGGCAAAGAAAAGAGCAGAGAATGCATCAAGAAAAAATCTGGGGCCGGGTGCAGTGGCTCATGCCTATAATCCCAGCACTTTGAGAGGCCAAGGCGGGTGGATCACGAGGTCAAAAGGTGGAGACCATCCTGAGCAACATGGTGAAACCCTGTCTCTACTAACAAATACAAAAATTAGCCAGGCATGGTGGTGCGCACTTGAATTCCCAGCTACTCTGGAGGCTGAGCTGGAAGAATCACTTGAACCGGGAGGTGGAGGTTGCAGTGAGCTGAGATTGCACCTCTGCACTGCACTCCAGCCTGGTGTCAGAGCGAGACTCCATCTCAAAAAAAAAAAAAAAAAAGAATTTGGCTATATTTGTGGTACTGAAAAGAAATGAAATCTTTCTATTGAAAAAAAATGTTTAAACTACTAAATACTCCTACATTGTTGCATAGCTAAGTTATTTTTATTTTCAGTGTATTTATAGTTACTCCTAGGTTATGGTTTATTTTTGCAAAATTTTGAAAACATACATGTTCCCCCTTCCATTTAAGATACCAAGTAAGTTACCAAATAAGGGTGTTTGAGGAAAGAAAAAAATGTAAAGACTATACACACTAAACACAGTTGCATTCTTTGAATAGTATTAGGTTAAACCATATAAAATTGTCAATAGTAGACTGTTTTGACCTAAATTAACCTAGTATGTCAAGCAATGTTAGTCTCTTTTTAACTCTTTTGTAATTGGTCTATTACAGCAAATTAATGTTACACTCACCATTTGAAAATACCACCATTCTTATTTTTTGAGATGAAAGATGTCTTAAAACTGCCTCCTTTAAAAAATACTTAAAATGTCATATTTGTTTCATAGAGTAGTAAAATGCTAGTTTCAGTTTATATTTTCTTCATAGCTCTGCTAGTGTACATATATTTTGAATTAGTTTTAGTGTACTCTTACAATTCTGTGTTCTACTTCTTAACAGTTCATTTACACTATTTCCTGGTCTAAGTTGAGTGTGCATGATTGCTGATCCTGACAGTATTCCATAATGTTGATGTAATTTAGTATGTTTAGTCATTACCTTGTTGTTGAACATTTGCCCTGTTTGCTGTTTATTTTCATTATGAATAGTGGTACTACGTTATTTCTTTGTATAAATTCTCCCCAGTTTACATTCCTGAACATAAACACCCCGAAGTAGAATTATTAGGTCAATGGATAACAGCTAGACTTTTGTTAAATATTTCTGAATAACTTCCTGGAAGTACTGCAACAAAGTCATGTACAGATGTTTGTTATTTTTTTATTTTTTTATTTTTTCCTCTCTGATATGTTTCCCCTTAGTAGATAATTATCTTGATCTCTATTTCTTCTCCTTGTTACTTCTGCACAGTTTTAAGCCATTTCATTCAGTGTTGGCCATTCTTCTAGTATGTGTGTGTCTCTGCCCAAATTGTTTAAAAAAAAAAAGCCTCTTATTCAATATTGTTATTAGGATTGATGTAGCAATAGCAGTGGATTAATATGAGGAACAGATTGAGTTTGGGGTTATTTGTAGATTTTCTCAACTATAATATAAAATAATTAATGTAAAATGCTTCTATAATGTAATCCTTTCTTTTTTACTTAGGCTCCACCAAAGCCTGTACCCAAGACTATTGATAACCAGCGAGTATATGATGAAACCACAGTAGACCCTAATGATGAAGAGGTAATGTTCGAAGTCTTAAATTAGTTTGAATGATCACATATAATTCATAAATTATATGTTTTTATGTTCATATTTAAAGTGCTGGCCAGCGAAGTTGTATAATGGACTGATTCAGCTAAAATGTTGGCATATTGTCTTATTAATTCATATAGATTATTTCATAATTGAATTTCCCAATAATGCTATAGAAAAATTAAGTAAATATTTTCTAGTAATCTATTTTATGTCTAGGTAAACTTTTACATTTGTCGTATAATCCCTGAATAGTATTTTGGAGGTTTTTGTTTGTTTGTTTTTGTTTTCTTTGGGACGGAGTCTTGCTCTCTTGCCCAGGCTGGAGTGCAGTGGTGTGCTCTCATCTCACTGCAATCTTCACCTCCCAGGTTCAAGCCAATTCTTCTGCCTCCTTAGTAGATGGAATTACAGGCGCCTGCCACCGTGCCTGACTAATTTTTGTATTTTTAGAAGGGACGGGGTTTGACCATGTTGGCCAGGCTGGTCTCAAACTCCTGACCACAGGTGATCTGCTCACTTTGGCCTCCCAGAGTGCTGGGATTACAGGTGTGAGCCACTGTGCCTGGCCTGGGGGTTTTAAAAGAATTCCTGGTACTATAGACTTTTGTAGTATTTGATAGACATTTTGATACCTAAGAATAACATTTGATGCTATTTTTTTGTATTCTCATAAAACTTAGTTTCAAGATAATCTTCCACTTTGCTTATTCTCCTTAGACACTTTGCAACAGTGAAGTGAAGGAATCAAGATTTTAAAACTGTATATTTTTTAAATTTGTGTAAAGGAAACTTGCTTTTGAATGTTTGCTTTGAAACAGTGCTGCTATCAGCATTCTTTCACATATCTCCTGGTATAGTCATTCACTGATTGAGTCTGTCTTTCTTTCAGCAAATGTTTCTTGATCGCCTACACTATATTGGGATCTGTTTTAGGGACTTGGAATCCATCAGTACAGAAAATACACACACACACACACACACACACACACACACTCACCTGTTTACCCACCCAGAGCCTACATTCTAGGAAGGGAGACAAACAGTAAACATAATGAAATAAATAAGTTAGACATTTAGACATATGTTAGCCAGTGATAGGTTACTAAAGGAAAATAGTGTGATAACGGAGACTCAGGACTGCCTGGAGTAGAGAGGGTTTGCAGTTTTATGTAAGTAAGGTACTTGTGTGTATATGCATTTTAATTTATTTTGACAATATTTCAGACTTGTTAGAAAAGTAAGAATTTGTGCATACCCTTCACCCAGACGTCTGAAATATTCTCTCTGAAATGAGAGTAAGTGGCAGACATGGTGCTCCTTTATTCTTTTATATCTCATTTTGCTTTTTATAAGCACAATTAGCAAAATCAGTTAATATTGATAAAATATTGATTTTATATAGGATAATACAGTATTATCTGTTCTATAGCTGTTACTCAGATGTCACCAGCTGTTCCAGTGATGTCCTTTTTAGCAAAAGAAAAGTCCCAGGTCATATATTCCATTGTAATGACTCTTTAACTTCCTTAAATTCAGAACAATTCCACAGTCATTTGCTTTTTGTGACATTGAGATTTTTTGAATTGTACAGACCAGATATTCTGTAGAAAGCACCTTAATGTGAGTTTGCCTGTGGTTTTCTCTGATTATAATCAGTTTATGTACTTTGGACAGAAATACAGGTTGAGTATCTCTTGTCTGAAATGCTTGGGACCAGAAGTCTCTTTTTTAATTTTTTCGAGATGGAGTCTTGCTCTATCACCCAGGCTGGAGTTTAGTGGTGCAACCTTGGATCACTGCAACCTCCACCTCCCAGGTTCCAGCGATTCTCCTGCCTCAGCCTCCCAAGTATCTGGGATTACAGGCACCTGCCACTGCCCCTGGCTGATTTGTGTATTTTTAGTAGAGACGGGGTTTCACCACGTTGGCCAGGCTGGTCTGGAACTCCTTACCTCATGATCTTCCCGCCTCGGCTTCCCAAAGTGCTGGGATCATAGGTGTGAGCCACCATGCCTGGCTGGACCAGAAGTCTTTTCAGATTTCAGATTTTGGAATATTTGTGATAGATAATGAGGTATCTTGATGATTGGACCCAAGTCTGAATGGAGTATTTATGTTTCATATACATCTTATACACATAGCCTAAAGGTAACTTTTTTATTTTTGGAGACGGAGTCTCACTCTGTCACCCAGGGTGGAGTGCAGTGGCACAATCTCAGCTCACTGCAACCTCCGCCCCCCAGGTTCAAGCAACTCTTCTGCCTCAGCCTCATGAGTAGCTGGGACTACAGGCATATGCTACCATGCCCGGCTAATTTTTGTATTTTAGTAGAGATGGGGTTTCACCATGTTGCCTAGGCTGGTCTTGAACTCCTGAGCTTAGGCAGTCCACCTGCCTTGGCCTCCCAAAGTGTTAGGATCAGAGATGTGAGCTACCGCGCCCAGCCTAAAGGTAACTTTTATACAATATTTTTAATGATTTTGTGCATGAGACAGAATTTTGACTGTGACCCATCAAATGAGGTCAGATATGGAATTTTCCATTTGTGGCACTATGTTGATGCTTTATCAAAAAGTTTTGGATTTTGGAATATTTCAGATTTTGGATTTCCAGATTAGGGAGGCCCAACCTATGCCATGAATGTTAAGTCCTTTTTTAGTACCTCTTACTGAAAAAGAGAGGCACGTGATGATTTTCCCATACTGGTTATGTTTACCTTGATCATTTGGTTAAAGTGGTGACTGCCAGGTTTCTCCACTCTGAATTTACTGTTTTTCCTTTTGTATGATACTTAGTAAGTATTTGGGGAGGAGATACTTGAATGTTACTCCTCAAACTTACACTCAAGATTTTGCAATTACAAATCATTTTTTCTGTTCTAGTATGTGAGAAATTTATATATCACTATAGTTTTAATTTGTAGTTCTCATTTTGAATGAGGTTGAATATCTTTTCATATTTTTCCCCCCTTGATCCATTGATTGTATCTCTTGTCCATTTTTCTGTTGGGTAGTGATTTTATATAGGATAGTCAGGGTAGGCTTTGTTGAGAAATTGACCTTTTAGCAAAGACTTGAAGGATGTGAGGAAATTAGCCATCTTTGTGCAAAAAGAACCCCAGAATGAGAGAACATCAGTGCAGAAGCTCTAAGGCAGGAGTGTATCAAATATGTTTTTTAAGAATAATAAGGAGGCCATTGTGACTGAAATTAAGCGAGCAAGGGAGAGGATTGTGGAAGAAGCCCTAGAAAAAGTGTGATGAAGTGGAAAGACCAGATCAATGACTTTGTTGGCCAGTATGAGTACTTCAGTTTTATACTCAGTGAAATGAGGAGCCATTGGATGGGTTAGAATAGAAGAATGATGTGATCAAACTTAATTTTTAAAAGTAATGGGCTGCTTTACAGAGAATATAACTGGAGAGGTAGATAGACTAATTAGGAAGCCACTGAACAAATCCAAAAAATAAATGATGGGCTTTAATCATGACCTGGGCCAGGGTGGTTACAATGAAAGCGTAAATTGAAATGAAAATTGATCTGATTCAAAATATTTTTTTCCCCTGGGTATATTTTGAAATCAGAGCTGCTTAAATTTCCTGACAAATTGGATGTGGAAAGTGAGAGAAATAGAGGATTCAAAGATGGCATTAAGGTTTTAGACTGAGCAAATTCGAAGAATGAAATGGTCATTGACTAGATGTGGAAGACTGAAGGAAGGAGATTGAAGGGGAAAGCAAGAGTTCAGTTTTGCATATATTATGTTTGAGATGACTCTGAAGAGTTTTTAGAAGAGATGTTAAACAGGTAGTTGGGATATGAACTTGGAATTCTGGGAAGAGGTCTTGACTGGAGATACATTTGGGGATAATAGGCATATAGAGAGTAGTATAAATAAAGGTTTTCCTAGAATATTTACCTACAGTAGGATAATTTTGAGTCATGGGGTATATAAATGTTTAACTTTAGATGATTTTACCAAAATATTTTCCAACGTTGTGGTTGTATCATTTTATATTTTTGTGGTACAAGAGTAATGTTCCTGCTCATCTACATTCTAACCAACTCCTGTTATGTTCAGACTAATGATAAGAGGCTGTCTCATTGTGGTTTGAATTTGTATTTCCTTGTTTTCTAATGTTGAGCATCGTTTAATGTAAGTTGTTTTCTTTAGAGATAAGCCAGTTCATGTCTTTTGCCTAGTTTTCTATCATGTAGTGTATTTTACTCGTTTGTGGAATTTCTCTATATAATTTGGATACTAATGCTTTATACATATTAAAGGTATCTTCCAATTTATGGATTCTCTCTCTTTTTGTTGTTGTTGTTGTTGTTTCTTTGTTTTTGAGACGGAGTCTCTCTTTTGTTGCCCAGACTGGAGTGCAATGGCACGATCTCAACTCACCGCAACCTCAACCTCCCAGGTTCAAGCGATTCCCGTCTCAGCCTCCTGAATGGCTGTAATTACAGGCATGCGCCACCATGCTCGGCGAATTCTCTGTTTGTTTTCTATGGTGTCTTTTGAGGCCCAAGACCAGAAGTTCTTGATATAGTTGAGTTTATGAAATTTTTAGCATTGAAAGCTTTTTATGTCGTAGTTAAAAAATGTTTCCCTTTCCTTTGATCATAGGTTCTTTTTTCTTTCTTTCTAAAAAAATTGAAGAGTTGCCTCTCACATTTATTTACTTAATTGTCAGGAATTGTTTTCTGTTCGGTATGAGAAAGGAAACCAGTTACTTTCCTTCCTGTCTCCCACCCTCTCCTGTCGTTTTGCATGTATATGTAACCAGTTTATCCAGTACCATTTTTAGAGTAGTGCAGCCTTTCTCCACAATGAATTGTAATGCCATGTTGTATATCAAATATCTATGTTTGCTTGGTCTTTTTTTGGGCTGTTTGCTTGGTCAGTTTGTCACTGCATCGTTACTTTCTTAATTATTTAGCTTCTTAATAAGTCTTAATACCTATAAGGGCAAGATGCCTCTCACTCCTGCCCCTAAATCCCCTCTCTTCAGATGTGTTTTGGCTTTTCCTAGGCCTTTGCTCCTCCATATAAATGATAAATGGCATTAAATCAGATCAATTTGGGGATATATTTGTATGTGTATAATATAGCTTTACTTAGATCTTCTTTAAATAGTGAAGTTTATTTTATGAATTTCATAATTCTCTTCATGCAAGTTTGACACGTAAATCTTGCTAGAGCTGTTC
Organism: Cacajao melanocephalus; assembly: GCA_963573385.1. NCBI lineage: Eukaryota > Metazoa > Chordata > Mammalia > Primates > Pitheciidae > Cacajao > Cacajao melanocephalus. Next base: position 10,528 of record CAUYLG010028882.1, read on the forward strand.
CTGGGTATCTTATGGTTTTTGCTGGTGTAAACTGCATGTCTTTGAAAATTGTTTCGTTTGCCAGTTTATAAAAATGCAATGGAGTTTTGAATAGTGATCTAACCAATAGCTTACCTAAATTTACTTTTTACTTGTTGGAATATTGTTTTCATTTTTCTGTTTAGATAATCATTTCTGCAAATGACAGTTTTCTAATTTTGATCCGTTCCCCGTTCCCCCCTCCCCTTTCTGCCTTCTAGAACTTCTAGCTTAATATCAAATAAATAGAAAAATCAATAATGCCATCTTTGGCATGTTCCTGATTTTAAAAAGAATACTTCCAATGCATCATCATTAATGTTTGTGTCACTAAGGATAGATTATTATGAGTTAGGGTTAAGTAAATTCTGTTTATTCTTATTATGCTTTTTTTTGTTTTGTTTATCATGAATGAATGTAGAATGTTATTAGATGTTTCTCTGCAAATATTGAGGTGATTATGTGGTTTTCTCTTTTGTTGCATTAAACATTGTAACCACTACGTTCATGAGTGAGACTATAGTAATGTCTACTTTTCATTTCTAATGTTATTTGGGCTTTTCTAAAATCAGTTTTTACCAAGATATCTATTCTCTTAGTCTATTCTAAGTACTTTCTTCTTTGATCCTATTGAATCTTTGGTTTCTAATTCATTTATATCTCCTTTTATCTGTATTATTTTCCTCTGCTTCCTTTGAGTTTATTCTGTATTTATAGATTTTCTTAATATGTATATTTTCTAATATGAGCAGTTATAGCCATACAACTCTTTCAGAGTACCACTTTTGGTATGTTCCACAAATTTTGAAAGGTACTGCTTTGATTATTGTTTAAATCTGAGTGTCTCTTAATGGAAGATTCGTCTTCTCGTAATTTCATTAGTTTTTTTGCTTGATTTTGTGTGTGTGTGTGTGTGTGAGTGTGTGTGTGATTATTTTCATCAACCAAGTTGTTGAGGGAAATGAAAGTAGTTCAAGAGTAAGCACATCTCAGTTTCTATCCTGAAGTTATTTCTGACAGTTTTATTAAGTTTTGTACTTGTATTTTACACAGGAGAAATCCACTCATCCATCTTCTTCATGTGGCCGTTAATGTCAGTCTTTAAATCCTCTCTCAGCTAGGTAGTTAGTGTCCAACAGTCCTGCTGAAGCTACTTTTAAAATTCTGGCCCTGGAGAGTATTTGATGTAAAAATTATCCCTCTTCTCTGTTCTCAGGTTGCTTATGATGAAGCTACAGATGAATTTGCTTCTTACTTCAACAAACAGACTTCTCCCAAGATTCTCATCACAACATCAGATAGACCTCATGGGGTAAACACATTGATTAGTATAGTTCTTGAATTCTCAATTTTCTTATTACTTCTATTTAAAGTGCTGTGTTCAGATGTGTTAAATCATTAGTTAATTGCCTTAAAGAATGCCTGTGAATAAGTAAATAAAACGTAGTACTGCTGATAGGATGTAGTTTGCTAAACATAATTCTTCAGGATAGAATTTCTCAACCTCAGCATTGTTAACATTTTAGCTGGAGAATTCTTTGTTATGGTGAGTTATCCTGTTCATTATAGGATGTTTAGCAGGTTTCCTGGCCTCTATGCAGTAAGTGCCAGTACAACCACACACCACTACCATTACCACCAATCATAACCATCAAAAATGTCTCTAGACATTGCCATATGTGTCCCCTGATGGAACAGAATCACCCCTAATTGAGAACCACTGCTCTAGGATGATCAGCCTTTGATAAAAGAGGAGACTGTTCCCGTTTCATTCTTTCCTCAATGTTGCTTTCTATTAATTATAATATTCATTATTTATTTCCTTGTGAACATGTACGATATAAGATTTTTATTCTTTTTCAAAAACTATTCAGAATTTTTATTTTGTTTTGCAGAGAACAGTACGACTCTGTGAACAGCTCTCCACAGTTATACCAAACTCACATGTTTATTACAGAAGAGGACTGGCTCTGAAAAAAATTATTCCACAGTGCATCGCAAGAGATTTCACAGACCTAATTGTTATTAATGAAGATCGTAAAACCCCAAGTATCCTTTTTTTTTTTTAAGGAAGTTTTTCTGTCCTCTCCTTCATCCCCTTAAAAATATATTTAAAAGAATAAGGAAATATTGCCTATAACTTTCATAAAATAATTTTTTTATCAGAAAATTATATCTTTTTCCAAGAGTCTATAAACTGATTTTTCCTTTGTATTCATCAAACATTTATCAGGTAATGCTACAGCCAAGAGATTGTTAGTAAAAGATGCAGAGATAAAACAAGAGACAAACTTCAGGAAATTCATAGGTGGAGTACATGGATATGTAAACTGACAAAATATAATGTGGATGGTACAATTAAAGAGAGAAATGCAGGATATAGTGGGGACCCTGTGACTGGTAAAGTCCCCAAGAGGAGGGACTTCCCATAGAAAGAGATGCTAAAGCTGGGTCTAGGTGGATGAGGGTGAAGGAGGGGAATGAGGCAGAGAAAGTGCTCAGTTCAGAGGGACAACCATTTGGAAAGAGGAGGAAAGGGCTGATCCAGTTGGGGATCTGCATATAGTTTGGTATGGCTAGATTTTACATTGCCAGAGGTGGTGTCACAGGATTTTTTTTTTTTTTTTGAGACAGAGTCTCACTCCATCACCAGGCGCCAGGCTGGAGTGCAGTGGTACGACCTCAGCTCACTGCAACCTCTGCCTCCTGGGTTCAAGCAATTCTCCTGCCTCAGCCTCCCGAGTAGCTGGGACTACAGGCTTGCGCCACCATGCCCAGCTAATTTTTTTGTATTTTTAGTAGAGACGGGGTTTCACCATATTGGCCACGATGGTCTCCATCTCTTGACCTCGTGATCCACCCACCTCGGTCTCCCAAAGTGCTGGGATTACAGGCGTGAGCCACCACGCCCGGCCTGTCACAGGATTTTTTAAGGTAGAGACTTGGACTCATATTATGTATTTTTTTAATCTAAAACTTTTTAATTGCCTTAAAGAATGCCTGTGAATAAGAAATACTCAAGGTATTTCTTCCTGTTGAGAGAAGAGATTTGATAAAGGATGTCTAGGTTTGTTGTTATGGTTGCTGGTCTTTTATTTATTTATTGAATGATGGCTGTGAATTCAGCAGCTTTAAAGATGACCTATTGAATGAGTCTTCATGATTTTTAATTTCATTAAAATAATAAAGAATTTACAAAAAAATAGGGACAAGACTTCCTGTGCTGCCAGAATAACATTTTACTTCTAATATCAGTGAACACCGATCCTTTTAAACTAGTGGTTTAAAAGGCTGTTTTTAAAAAATCTAAATAACTTTTATGACTTTTATTGTTTTCAGTATAACTTTATCTGCTCGTACTAGTAGCTTTCCAGAAATAAATTATAACAAGCTTCGTAACGTGTTTTGCTGGCCATAATATATACTGGATTAAAGTACCAAGGTATCTAAAATCTCTTGAATAATTATTCCAGAAAAGATTTGTTTTTAAGATAGTTGCTGCCTCTTTTTCTTTTTTAAACTGCCTCCATAAAGTGGCAAGGTCTGTTTTCCTCTTTTATTTTTGGCAGTTAAAAAACAACTGCCAATCACTTTGAGGCTGTTAGTAACCCTGCTAAGAAGCAGGCATTCATCGATTCAGTAAACGTTCTATCCCTGTTTTATCCAGGGTGTTTTATATAGTCACACAAATTTCACTTATACTATCTATTGCCTTTAAAAAGTTTACATTTTTTGGCTGGGCACAGTGGCTCACACCTGTAGTCCCAGCACTTTGGGAGGCCTAGACCAGCAGATTGCTTGAGGTCAGGAGTTCGAGGCCAGCCTGGCCAACGTGGCAGAAACCCATCTCTACTAAAAATAGAAAAATTAGCTGGGTGTGGTGACACGTTCATGTAATCCCAGCTACTTGGGAGGCTGAGGCACTAGAATCACTTGAACCCGGAAGGCAAAGGTTGCCATGAGCCACTGCACTCCAGCCTGCGCAAAAGAGCAAGACTCTGTCAAAAAAAAAAAAAAGTGGTGATTCCTAGAGATTTAGCATGGGTTCAGGAATAAAAATCACAACTCCTAATGATGTCACTAGGGGAAAAGTTGAAAAACAGGATTTAGCCTGTGGGAAATTAGATTCTAGGAACATGGCATCTTTCTAAAGATACTGGAGGGGCTACTGTGTGAAAGAGTAGTGCTGAATGGTGGAAGTTAAAGGGATATACTTTTTGACTAACTCTAAAATGGAACTTTGTCCGCTGTCTAAACTGTAGAAACCTAGTAGTGGCTTTGAGCCAGGGCAACTATAATATCATCAAATTCCATTACTTGCTAGTTTTGTTATTTTAGTCAAGTTTCTTAACCACTTACTTTCCTCATTTTTTAAACGTAGGAAATAATACCTATCCTTAGAGTCCCCACAAGATCATATTAAATGTATTATGTTTATAAAGCATAGTGTCTGGCACATGGTAGGCATTTTTGTAAACATGTGGTATAGTGAGAAGAATGTAAACTTTTATCTGTACAGACCTACATCTTCTATTCATTATTTCTAATAGGAACTACTGGCATTTGAGGTAGGGTAATTATTTGTACTACACTCTTGGCAGCTTGTAAGATGGTTTGCATTCCTGGCCTTTGGATACTAAACGCCAGTAACACCTCAGTCTCTCTGACAAACAAAATGCCTCTGTACCTTTCCAAATGTACACTTCAGCCAAGGGCTTAAGCTAGGTGCAGTCCCACCCTGGTTGAGATCCACAGTTGCCTTGGTCTGATTTACTTTGGCTAATTTACTTGAGCCTCTTCAGCCTCTTTTCCTCATTACTGAAATAGTCATGATGACTCCTATTTTGTGAGATTTGTGTTAGGGATTAGCAGTAATGTAAGTAAAGCCTCTTGCATAATGCAGGTACTCGGGAAAAGAAGTTATTTAGAAACTGGTAAGCTTGGATTTTGTACTTTGCTTTTGACACACACCACAATTTAGTGGGAACGTTCTAGAAAAGATTTAAGCCTTGATTTGGAGGTTGGAAGAAATGACTTTTGTATCTCCTAAACCCCTTAATAAATACTTTTGGCTGTATTTCATGACGTTTAGCCTGTGCTGAAACTTTAAAAAGGTTAGAATTCAAATGTTTGCTGATAATCTGCTATGTGGTAGGCACTAGTATCTTAAAAAGATCAAAAGATAATTAAATAAAAAAGAATGAAAAAGAAAAAGATCTGCCTGTAGTCCTAGCACTTTGGGAGACTAAGGCAGGTGGATCGTTTGAGCCCAGGAGTTTGAGACCAGCCTGGGCAACATGGCAAAACCCTCTTTCTACAAAGATTAGTCGGGCATGATGGCATGCCTGTAAGTCCCAACTACTTGGGAGGTTGAGGTGAGAGGATTGCTTGAGCCCGAGAGCTTGAGGCTGCAGTCAGCCATGGCCGTGCCATTCATTGCACTTCAGCCTGGGCTGCAGAGTGAGACCCTGTCTCAAAAAAACGAAACAAGAAAAAAAAATCCCATTTCTATCTAAGTATTAACAGATTAGTTGGGAAGAAAGGTGTTTTCCTGACTAACTCAAATAAGTGATGAGTGCTGGGGTAACAGTGAGAACTGAGAAGATTTAGATCTTAATTCTGACTGCATAAAAAGGTGACTTGAAGTAGACCATAATAGATGAGTAAAACGCAGGTATTCAAGATAGTATAAGCAAAAAATGCATGCTAGGATTAACATACATAGTACATAAGACTGTGAATGCCTACCAGTTAGGAAACAGCTTGGTGTGGGCATAGGGGAAACAGGTTGGAAAGGTAGTTTGTGGCTTTAGTTAGTATGAGACTCATACTGGTTAGTATACTCATCTCATACTAATGTCTTTTTTCTGTAGATGAGTCTGTGATGACAGAGTAGTATGGAATTAGCTACAGCTGTCAAGATGATCTAGTTTCACTTAGCACTTGAGAAACTATGGTGCAGACAGAATGAAACAGCCAAGTCCCATAGCTGGTTACTCATAGAACCAAGGCCTAAGTCCAGACTTCATTTTAGGAGATGTACTTGAAAGGGTGAGAAAAAAGGTCAGACCAACCACAGTAACTGCTTTAATAATCTAGGTGGAAAATCTCAACGGCCTCATTAAGACAGTAAGGGTAAAGAGGAGGCTAAGTGAGGAACTTCTGAAAGTAAAAGTTAAGATTTGGTGGGAGAAGAAGTTGAAGATGCCATAGCTTCTAATCTGGATGAATGAATGTTTATGTCATTGTAAAAAGATGGCAACATCTGTTTTGAAAGGTACATATTGTGTGCAGAGACTTGAAAGTCTGATTCTGACCTATTTAAGTTGTTGAAAGAATCAGATGAAATGTGCTTAAAAATTTCTCCTAAACTAGAAAGCATAATATAAAGTGAAAGCCCTATCCATTGTCATTGGTATGGCTGCTTGTAATGCCCTTAAGCAATAGTCAAGAATTACTCATGAAAAGTAAAGTTGTTTCAAGCGAAGCTCAGATTGTGCCATGAAAACCTGAAGAATGTTATATAGGTAGCAATCTTAGTTTGTAGCACCCCAGGACTTCTAGAGCCCTTAGGCTGAAAGCCCTGATGGTTGTAGGTAGGTGATCTTATATTTCATTTGTAGTTTGGCGTGCTTAGCATAATTCTCAGTCATGGGAAATGACAGTCAGTGAATGGCTATTAATTGGTTTGATTATAATTTGTGATACAGTAATCCTAAGTAAGGGCTATCTCTTGCAATATACTAGTAACCTTAATTTCATAGAAGAAAGTTTAGGAGTCTAGTCTCATGGAATGTTATTCAAAGTTGACAGCATATTCTGACCATACAAGTTTATAAAAGTGACATTTTGCGAGTGGTCTCCACAATTCCAAACGAGGTACCAGGTTCAAAGAAAAAAAAAGTGATATTTTGGGGTTATAAATCTTCAGAATATGGAGGTAAACTTACACTCTATTTGCAATGTTACATGACTGTAGAATCCCATCCTATTTTACTCCCAAGAGTAGTGGTCAATTTGCTTCTTTTCACCTACTTTAGTTTGGGGTACCTTATAATACCCTATTGAGGGTGATGATGATTATATTGTAAAAAGAGGAAAAAGGGGACTACTCTAGGTTAGTCTATTTTCTTGAAAGATTTTGACTGAGTTTTTGATACGGTAGGAAAATGTCACTTAGCCCCAGAATGTGTACATCTGCCTAGTCACTTTGGTACAGATTTTAGGGGCCTTTGATGTAGAGGACCAGTTATTTAAACAATTAGATTTAGATTATGGACTTCAGTGTGTTTTTCTTAACTATGAACAGATGGACTTATTTTGAGTCACTTGCCAAATGGCCCAACTGCTCATTTTAAAATGAGCAGTGTTCGTCTTCGTAAAGAAATTAAGGTAAGTTTTATGCATTCCTTGATTGGCATTGATCTCTTCACAGTATTTAATAACTGCTGTATCTTATAGCTCTAATTTAATAATGGTATTTGTTCCAATTAAAGCAGTTGTTATCTATCAGTTTTCTTGGGAGACTGTGATTAAGTTACAGCCAGCAGGCAATAGCCCTCATTATTATGAAGCATGTTGATTTTCTAATAGAATTTTTTTTGTTGCATTCACTGCATTAAAATCATTTTAGATACATCTTAATTCATGGGTTTGATAAGCCATCTGTGGTAGTTGGTCATTAAAGGTGAATTTTGCAAATTTGTCATGTAAATTTTGATACTTAAAATTGCATTGAGAGGTATTGCCAATTAGCTTAGCTCATTGTGCTATTTTTCATTATTTTTCTAGAGAAGAGGCAAGGACCCTACAGAACACATACCTGAAATAATTCTGAATAATTTTACAACACGGCTGGGTCATTCAATTGGACGTATGTTTGCATCTCTCTTTCCTCATAATCCTCAATTTATTGGAAGGCAGGTTGCTACATTCCACAATCAACGGGATTATATATTCTTCAGATTTCACAGGTGAGGAAGGTAAACTCGTTGGACTTCAATATTTTCAACATGAACTAATTTTCCAATATATTGTAGCAAGTATCATACAGGATACAATGAATTATCTTTTGAACCCTGTCATAATGTTAAACAATACCTCATTCAGACCAGTAACTTTTTGTCTTTGAAGATACATATTCAGGAGTGAAAAGAAAGTGGGAATTCAGGAACTTGGACCACGTTTTACCTTAAAATTAAGGTCTCTTCAGAAAGGAACCTTTGATTCTAAATATGGAGAGTATGAATGGGTCCATAAGGTATGTACTTACTGTTTAAAAAAACTAATTTTTAAAGTATGGGATAAGAGGGTGGGAGGAGAGTGAGCATCAGGAAGAATAGCTAATGGATGCTGAGCTTAATACCTAGGTAATGGAATGATCTGTTCAGCAAACCACTATGACACGTTTACTTATGTGACAAACCTGCACATCGTGCACATGCACCCCTGAACTGAAAACCATGTGATACAATATCTAGGTCTGATGATTAACCTTGGTTCATCTGAAATATAAACAATGGTTCTCAAAGTGGGACCAGCACCATTACCTAGGAACCTGTTAGCAATGAAAATTCTTTGGCCTGCAGACCTACTGGATCAGCAACTTACTTAGCGGGTGGGGCCCAGCAATCTGTTTAGCCTGTGTTATATGCAACTCCTCTGCAAGTTTCTGGAGAACTATTGTTAGAAGTTTGGAGATCATCATCTTAAATCATAAATGAAAACTTCAATGTTTTAAAACATCCTTTTCTATCTATTATAAGCAGTACTTCACTTGGTAACATTTTATTAAAATCACACAGCCAGCATCTTTTATAATTAGACAAGACTATTTGGGGTCTCACACAAATGTAGTTTTTCAGCACTAGTGTTACCTATAAAGATCTAGGGATGTTGACTTTTACTATCTTACCTGAATTGTTCATTATATTTTTGTTTTCTTTTCTCCCTCCACTCCCTGCCTTTCCACTTTCAATCAGCCCCGGGAAATGGATACAAGTAGAAGAAAATTCCATTTATAAAGTACTGAGAGAATACTACTGGATTTTGCTAAACAGGGCTATCTTGCTTGGTAAATTATTTTTGACAGAATACTCTTCGAAATGGCATTTGCTGATTTCATAAACTTTTCATGTCTGGACAGATTACCAAATGCCAGAAATTGCCACTGTGTGTTTATGTAGAAAATACAAATAAAAGTTATTTTGGTGATGGCTTAGGTTTAATTCTCTTGTTCTTGGGTAATGTGAGTAAGTTGGAATCAAGATTCAGATTAACTTTTCTATTTGTATTTGCATAGAACACATGAGAGGAATAAAATGATAAATACTAGCTAACCCTTGATTTTTATTAATTTTTTTTTAAAAATTAATAGAATTTTTGGATTTTTATTAATCCAGTGTCTGAAACATAGTATAAATAGCTTTAATGGAGGCCAGGTTTCTGAATGTTTTTACATTGTCTTAAACCTTCAGAAGGGTAAAAAAATTAAAGCAAAATGATCTACCAGGGTTTAAAGCAAAGTTGCAAATTACTGAAGCTAATCTTTGCTTCCTGGTTTGGGGTTTTTTCTGTTTTATTTTATGGCCAGGTTGCGGGGAACTCTTGCACCTGGTGCTGTAGTACTCCATCCAGGCACTGAAACAAAGTTAACCCTATAAATAACTCATGGATGGAAACTGTAGAACTTAACAGCCTCCTCCTGACCTTAAAAGAACAAAGATTCGCAGTTTACCTTTAATTCCCTAGCAGTCTTGCCAGATGTATGGCGTAAGTCATGTGAGAAGAGTAGGTGGAACAAACTCTACAGACTTAACCCCTTCAGGTGTTCAGAACAGATTAATATACCATGTATTTAATACCAATAATAATGCAAAAAACAAAAAACCTTTCATACTAAGTTTTATTGTATGCTGCTGCCAGTGTATATAAAACAATTACCCTTATGAAACAGAAATTCATGAAAATTCAGAGAGGTAGATGTTAAGGACCGACAGAAGTAGAAGTTTGTATATTATGGCACAAGTGTTACAGGGATAAGCTTTTGTACAGGCTTCAAATGGTGCTCTCTTGAATATTCACTGGATCATAAGAAGTGGTTTGGGAAACCTAAGATGGAAAAAAAAAAAAGTCGAGTTAAACTATCAACATAATTTTTAATTTTTTTCATGAATAACTTGTTTAAGAAACAGGATGGGAAATGCCTATGGTGCCGTAACAGTAAAATCCTTCCCTTAATTTTCACAACCAGTCTGATGTGTAAGTCATTCCTCTTTTATAAAGACTTACGGATTAAGATTACTGCCAAAATACATTCTGTATATAATTTAAAAAGGTTAATAAAGCTCTCTTAAAGAAAAATCTGAACATCCTTAGAAAAATGAGCAAGAGTGTTTAGCAGGGCAGTTTGGCAGTATCTAGTCAAGTAGAAGATGCAACCACACTTCTAGTTCCCTAGATAATCCTAGACAGAGAGAAACATGTACAAGGATATTGACTGTATTAGTATTTTAACAGCAATGAACTAGAAACAGCCTAAATATAACTCTGTAGGAGAATGGATAAATAAATGAAGGTTGCTACATAGGATGGAATACAAAGCTGTAAGTTATGCCTTAAAAAACAAAAGTTATGTTTTCAAACCATAAAATATTTCAGTTAATAATTGAGTATAAACTAAAATATTTTTTTAAAAAAAACCATTAAATTGAAAAAAAGGTGTATTAGAAAATTAAAATGAGCATACTAATTTTAGGATTTGTTATTGCTATGGAAAGGTAGAATTTGAGGTATTTTGTAACAAAAATGTTCAAGAGGCATAAACAGAATCAATGCTATGAAAAATGTTTAATCTCACCTAAAATAGCAGCAAAAAAGGAAGGTTTGTTAGGGTTCAAGGAAAAAGCATTCTCATGTTTCTAGTGGAAGGCCAAAGTATTATACTGGCAGGGGATATCAAGTACAACATTGAAAATATTTTAAACATTCACTCCTTGTTGACTAATTTTACTTCTAAAAACTAAGGAAAGAGAGGTACTAAGTATACACAGATGTTCATCAAAATCTTCACGTTACTGTAACCTCAAATTTTGGAAACTTAAATATTCAATGAAGTATAATTCAGTCATAGTTAATACACCGCTAAAGATCTTGTTTACAAAGAATATTTAATGAAGAAAATTTATCATTTTAAAAAGGCAGAATGAAAAATGGCAAATACTGATCCTTATTTTTAATTAAAACATTTTTGTGGCACCCATTGTTGCATATGTTTTTAAAAATGTTTCATACAAAAACTACCTTAATTTTACATATTTCCTCATTGTCAATAAGCCTGTCACCTTCATTTTTTGTGCATACATGTTCTACTGTTTTAATAGGTTTTAATCCTGTATTATTTCTCCTACTTTGTTTTGTGTAAAAGGGGAAAAATTTTAAAAGCTGGAATGTCAAAAAAAAAAAACAATTCCTCTTAAAAGGAAATACAGGGCCGGGTGCGGTGGCTCACGCGTGTAATCCCAGTACTTTGGGAAGCTGAGGTGGGCGGATCACCTGAGGTCAGAGTTCGAGACCAGCGTGACTAACATGGAGAAACCCCGTCTCTACTAAAAATACAAAAATTAGCTGGGCATGGTGGTGTGCACCTGTAATCCCAGCTACTCAGGAGAAGCACTTGAATGTGGGAGGCAGAGATTGCAGTGAGCCAAGATCACGCCATTGCATTCCAGCCTGGGCAAAAAGGGTAAAACTCTGTCTCAAAAAAAAAAAAAAAGGAAATACAATTTATTAACAGTGATTATTTCTAGGTGTAATGATCATGGTGATTTCTATTCTTCTTGTATTTTGTGTTGCTAAATCACCTATGCTGTTTTGCAAGTTATAAAAACCATGTATTTTTAAAATTATATTTACATACATAACTCCAATGTAAATTCTTTACATTCATGCCACTCAGTGTAGGTCTAGTACCATCAGCATCAGTGTATTGTAAGAAATGCAAGTTCTAGAGCCTCACCTCAGACCTTCTGAATTGGAATTTGCATTTTAACAAAGTGATCTTCATATATTCAAGCTTGAGAAGCAATGCTTTGATGCCCAATTATTCTTTCCCTAGCCCAAATTGCTTCAAATCTTAATACCCACAAAGCTGTTTTCTTATACTGCTGGGATAGACTGGAAATATGTACTGATACAGACTTCCTGGACACTCCCAGGCCTATAAAACTTAATTAAGGCACAACTATGTAACAACGTATTTTAGGAAGCAGCTTCCTGGACTTTGCAGAGTCAGAATGTTAGTAAGGGGTGTGTGCCATATACAAAATCTTTATTTTTTTTAAGTACTATTTAAGTTTGCATCTCTCAGGTCAATACTAATGAGTACATTCCCTAACTAAAGTACAAGAATTTATAAAAAGGCAGCACCCTTGAGTTACATTTTAAATGATCCAAAACGTTTTTGGTCACACCTCTTAGACTGACATACATTTTGTACACATGACATTTGATCTGGAAGTCACAAATTAATGTACTGAAGCATGCTCTAATAAAGCCAGCAGGTCTTTAGTTTTTAATTCTCTGAAATTCAGTCCACTGTCTGTTTGCCACCAAAAACTCATATACTGCATTTCCTTTATGTTTTATCTTTAATCCAACAAATGAAAACCAAACATAAAGCCTGTTCTACCTCAGTCCAAATGCCTGTACCACACTGGCTTTTTCAATTACATCTGATACTCTCTTGTATTTACAATTCCCAATCTTTGCTATACTGCTCTACAGCTGGGTTCAGTTAGAGGAGTAACATCAGAATTAATCCAAATCAGTTGGTAGTACTTTAAGTCATCCCAAAAACATTGCAGATATTTTTTAAACTGTCTAAATGTTTGCCAGGTACACAAAAACAAAACTAGTACTTGGTGATTCCCAAGATACATATGCCATTAGGCCAATGCTCTAAAAAGTGACACATGGCTTGTTACAGCAGTGGCATTTTGTAGTAACTCTCCTATACCCTATGGCCATTAAATCCTCAATTTATCCTTCTTTATGGTAAAATAGAAACAGCCTTCATGACTACTAACTCAGCAAGTTTCATGAATCGTCACTTTGCAAAACAGAAAAATGCTGGAAATGGAGGGCCAAAGGAAAGTGCATGGGAGACCTTTTAAGTGCTGCAAAGAGAAGGCTAGTTATTCCTACAATGTCAGTTTTTGTTTTTAAGGAAACTCACCTTTTAAAGATTCATTTTACTACAAAAAGGAACAGACTTTCTGGGGTCTGAAGGGATTTGTACTTGAAGATACTCCAGTCAGCAGAGGATCATGTTGAGCATTCTGCAGACAGAATTGTTTCAAGTCTGCAGCTGCCTTGGAAACCTATATAGAAGAAAGAGAGAGAGAAAGTGCCAGGTGGTGAGAACATTTTAATGAAGGTTTTCTCAAATCTCTGGAAATACTGTACTTAGAATAAAACAGTACTTCTCTTGCTTCAGAAGAAGATACTATTTAATAATTGAAGACTTAAGTCATATAGTAAGCTCTTTTTTTTGTTTGTTTTTTTGAGATGGAGTCTTGCTCTGTCATCAGGCTGTAGTGCAGTGGTGTGATCTCAGCTTACTGCAACCTCCGCCTCCCGAGTTCAAATGATTCTCCTGCCTCAGCCTCCAGGGTAGCAGGGACTACAGGGGCACACCACCATGCCCAATTTTCATATTTTTGGTAGAGACGGGATTTCACTATGTTGGCCAGGATGGTCTCGATCTCTTAACCTCGTGATCCACCTCGGCCTCCCAAAGTGCTGAGATTACAGGTGTGAGCCACTGCACCCGGCCTAGTGAGCTCTTAATACTTAAAACTAATGCTTGTAAATAAGACTGATTTAAAGTATGTTTTCTTCTGCTTGATTACTAGAAGCATCAGATAACTGCATACAAACAGTACAATTATGTTTCTTTTTGCAAAGCACAGCACATGTTGCTTATTAATAATAGGCTGTTCAAGTGCAAACCTAAGGGTACTTAACGTCTTGTTTTTATTAAAAGCATTACAGGTTAAACAAAAAGAGCAATAACATCCAGAAAACCATTACTTTGTCTTGAAAGCAGAATTACTGGAAAAATGCCACTATGAATGAACATAATGTGGGATAACTAGCACATAATTTAGAAAACCAGACACTCTAAGAATGCATTCAGTATACTGATCCTCAAATTTGTCAGACCCTTATACTCTCTTGCATTTAAACTATAACGGATTAAAAGAGGCATGCATTCATTCACTTAAACATCTACTATTTGTATATATTCTGCTAAGGTAATGTAGACTATCAACAAAATAACCATAAAGCCATATAAGTTCCTTAAGTCTTGTTTGGGTGGCTCTGTATATGTACATTAACACTTAAATCATATTTAAGGCAATAGTTTCTTAAAGGCAGGCTGCTTAGAAAAACAAATTGAAGTTTGCTATCAGCCTTTCAATCACTGGGCAGAAAGCTGTCACTGTCTAGTTTAATAACATTAAAATACTGTTGGTACATAGAACAATGAACTGAAGCGTTCAGATGTGGAACATGAGTGACTAAAACACTCCAAATGCATCTAATATCTGAAGTCTTGAACTGAGATTTAAGAAGTGGGAGATATCATGCATTTTATTCTCAGTCTTAACTGAGAAGAAAGGAGCCTGAGAGCAAGGTGTCCAGTCCATCCAGCTGGATATATAGCCTTAGGGAATTAACAGCATCACAAATGCTCTCTATACCAAGAAACACTGCAGATTATAGTTGTACCTCCAACATGATAAAATAATTCGTCATACTAAGATGAATTTAAATGCTTCTCGACTCTTGTGTGTTTGGCTTATACAACAATCTAAGGTAGTGAGTTCCATAGGTTTATTAGCTCCTATGTAAAAGCATTTTACTAATGACTACACCCCCCCTCGTCCCTTCCCTTCCAAAGAAGTGTAGCTAAAGTAGGAGGACAGTGGTGTCATTTTTCACCAAATACTGTAACAGTGTTTAGTGTTTTCATTCATATTAACAGGAAGCATAAAGAGTACCTGTTAATTTTCTGTTTTAAAGTGTAGGTAGGGTCCAATGTAACTCCTTTTCACAACTTTTCAAGCACCACTATGTGCCACACATACTTGTAGGTACTGAGAATACATGAGAACAGCCAGAGCCTTGTTGTTATGGAGCTAACAGTTCAGAGAAAATGACAAGGTGCACTGTGGTAAAATTAGTAATCTTTTAGATGGTGACTGGGTGGCCACCTAAGGGAAGGTGTCTGAGGTGATATTGAACCTGAGACTCAAAGACAAGAGATCCAGCCAAATAACCATCAGTGAGAAACAGCATGCCAAGCAGTGAGGAAAGCTGAGACAAAGACTCTAAAACTGGAACAAGCTGCTAGCCCCCAAGGCACTGTAACAATCACCATCCAGGAGGTTGAAACCCTGCAATCCTGGCCTAATTACTAGTCCCCTTTTCACCCTCAAAAGTGTCCAGACATACCTATGACAGTCTGTCAAGCACTTGTGATAAGTTCTGTCAACTGCACTCAAACATACAGGTTAAAAATAAGCTTGTACTAGTTTAAAACTATCACCAAAAATCACCTAACCCAGTCACTGATAAAACAGATACACAAATGGAACCTAACCACATTTAGCAACATGTCGAACGAAAAGCTAGTTTAAAAATCCCAAAGTGAGATGCCCTCCCCTCCTTGCTACAGCCTTAACATCAGCCAGAAATTGAGAACTCCAAAACCAACTCATTTCTGATGGCTTTAATGATCCTGACAAGAAGCCAACTGCAGATTAAGATAGAATCAGTTTTGTGGGGTTAGGGGAGCAGCAGCTAAGGTTTTCCAGGTAAAGCTCTTGGAGTACTTTCGTCTGAAAACCTCATGTAATTTTCTTTGGAGACTAAGTGTGCGCAATTTACTGCTTTCACGACCCCGCCCCCACTTTTTTCTCTCCTGGTCCATCCTATCTATGATAAAGGCACACGTGAATGATACATAACGGTTGTTAAGAAACGCATGATTTGAAATTTCAGAGCCAAATCCAGCCAAGACTGACTAGAAACCACTGGGATGAGGTAAGAATTACGAGAGTAGAGAAATGGATTCCAAACTGCAGTGAGGTCTACAGCACTTCAAGGACTAGAAGTGACGGGGACCCTACACCAAGACGAATAAGAAGTTCCCTTCCCTTCTGAGTTGACCGCAACTGAGTAAACTAGGTCCTTGACATTTCTAGTTAAGAAAGCTTAGAGACCAGAGACCCTCTCACATCCACAAAACGTTTCAGGAAGTAATAAAGAATAGCCTAATGAGTATAAAATCCAATCATCTTAGGAACAGGCTGCTTTTAACAGGACACATGATTTGCATTTTCTTTTTTTAACTGCAGAAGTGTTTCACATGTAGCCTGACCCATTGTACCAGAAAGAAGCCAATCCATTTAGGACTGTAATAATCAGTAAATACTTAGAATAGCACTTGAATGTCAAGTTGTTCTATCAACGCAGACAAAAGGCTTTCCCCCCCAAAGTAAATACCTCAAGACAACGCCAATACTAACCAAAACGCCAAAATAAGACCAATAATTACCCACACTAATCACTTTCTTGGGCATGCGGACGAGTTGGTATTCCCAGGGTCAAATACGAGCAAACTGTGCCATAGGTATGAAATGCACGCTTTGATCGAGGTCGTACGGGGCACTGAACTTTACACTCCAGGAACATTTCGAAAAATGCTGCTTTAATCCATAGTTTAAGTTATGCAATAATTCGCTTAAAAGTATGTGTTCAATGGACAAGAGAAGCTGAAGGTAAGAATTTAATACTAAAGGAAGCAGGTCTGGGAAAGATAAAATGGGGGGAAAAAGTCTGCTCTGAATCAAAAGTCAGAAAATACCCTGTCCGATGAGAAACAGGAGACTGGCAGAGCAGGAAAAGAAGGGTGCGGACCGTGCGCTGAGGCGCAGCTGTTGGCGAAGCCAGCCGAGGAGGTGGCCAAGGGAGGTAGAGAGGGAGGAGGACCGGAATGCGGGCCACAGTTCAGCCATAGGGGCCAGCCCGCCTCGGAAAGTCCTGGGGCGGAAGGGCGGACTAACCGTCCCCCTAACCACAGCGTAGACCCACGCGGCGCCTTCTCTAAAGCTGGCCGCTCCCGGATCGCCGCCGCCGAGAGCGCGTCCTCTCCAGGGGAAACGAGGGCCGCCGGCGCCTGTCCCGCCCGCCTCCGCAAGCTGGGCCGCCGGATCCTACCGGCCGCCCGCCCCTGCTCACTTTTACGCGGTTGAGTCCGGCCTCCAGCCGGAGCTGTTGAACCACCTTCTTCATAGCGGCGACGCTAGAGGAGCCAGACATGGTGTACTGGAGGGCCGGGCCGATTGGTGGGTCGGTAGGTCGCGGACCTTGGGTCGACAGGGCCAAACAACTGAGCGGCGCGCGGAGGAGGCGGGGCTCCGAACTTTGTCTCTAAGTTTCCGGTTCTGTGCTCCGCAGCTCCACCCTCGGTGCGCATGCGCGCCTTGCCTGCCTCCGGTTCCAGCTCCTCACTCGGCCTTGAGCGCGAGCGTGGAGGAGGGGGAAGAGAAAGGGCGGAGCAGTCCGTGGGCGAGGTGGCTGCTGGAGGCGAGCACGACCCGCCTAAGTTCTTTCCTCTCCAGAGGGGCCGATTTGGGAGAGGTAAGGAGAGAGCTTGTTGTTAGCCGCTAACACTTAAGAGGGGGTCTGAAGAAGACTAGTGAGGAAAGTCAGAGCTTGTGGGAGTTTCTAAAAGGCCCGGCGGCGGGTAACCAGGAGGTCTCAGTTTATCTCCCGGAGTTTGCGGGAGGGGTTGAGGGAAGTGAGGGCAGAGGCCCTCTGAGCGGCGTGAGTCACCCACACTCCCCGTCCCGTACAGCCGTGTCTCTCTGAGTTGACCACAACTGAGTAAGTTAGGTCCCTGATATTTTTCTAGTTAAGAAATTATAGAGACCAGAGACCCTCTCTGTGACCCGAGTTCGGCCAATGGGCATTCTCAGTGCCCCCCCCCCCGCACCCCACCCCGCGCGGCCCGGCGGAGCGGAGGAGATCGCTGTAGCCGACCCAGCGGAGCCGGGCGGGCGGGGTCCAGGGGCGCTGATTCGCTGGAGAAAGGATCTTCTCGAGGTTTGACTTCACTGGTCTCTTAGCTCTTGAATCAGTTTTCTGGAAGATTGTGAAGAAGCCAGGGTGCTGGCTGAAGATTACACCTGTCTACTGTTACCCATTTAATCTGGAGAATTAACGCTTACTGTATACAACTTATTTTTGTTTCCGGAAAGTTTGCTCTTTAGTATTTTCTTTGTAATTTGTTACCTCCTGCTTGAAATTGAGTCCCAAAGAAGTTTTTAGGAGAGATAGTGGAATCTAACCAAACAAAATAGGCTCAGCCAGTACGTCATTCTTTCATCCATGGAAATGTGTGTGTTATGTCACGGCACTAAGGGCAGATGTTTCCTATTTCTTTTGGGTTGGTCTCTGAATGAATACGCCGATGTTTTCTATTAATGTCAGGTGTTTCCTATTTCTTTTGGGGTAGTCAGTCTCCGAATGAATGCGCTGATGTTTTCTATTAATGTGAATAATTTCATCATTAATGCATTTCAAATTTTTTATTAGAAAAGCATGTGTAATTGCTCTGGTCAACAAAACCTAATTTATTTACTCAACAGTTTATATCAGTTCACAAAAATGTACAGTGTAAGTTTAGCATTTTACTTAATTCGTACCGACGTACTGATTGGGGTTAAAACCAGGGTTTGAATTCTGGCTTTGCTACTTATCATGGTATTCTTGGGCAAGCCACTTAAACTACTGAGGCTTTATTTCCAAATAAACAATAAAGCTTCATGGAGTTGTTTTTCAGAATGAAGTGATATTTTATATATATAAAGAATATGAAGGATATCTCAGTAAATACTGTTTTTTTCCCAAACGGTATTTTAATTATTTCACCTTTGGTGCTTTGTTGACTGTATAATGCTAAAACGTCATTCTTACTTTACAGATTTGTAAGATTAAACACAAGTATCTTTATTCAAAGAATGATTTTCTTTTGCAGTAGTTTTAGAATATATCATTGAACTGTTAAGAACTGTGGAATGTTAATGCTGGAAGAGATTTTAGGGAATATATGGTCCAATAATTGCTTCTGTGACAGAGGCTGTTGAGGAATAAGCAGTGTCTTAGGCCAAAACAATTTCAAAAAAAGTTTTTAGTGCTTTTTTTATTAACCTCTGCATTGAGAAACTACAGACTGGACTGCTGTCTCAAACACCAGATAGTATTTTTTTGTAGCATGTGTTTAAAGATTCTATGTAGGATAGCAAAGAAGAAGAAAAAAAACGTTGAGGCCAGACATGGTGGCTCATGCCTGTAATCCCAGCACTTTGGAAGACTGACAGGGGTGGATCATGAGGTCAAGAGATCGAGACCATCTTGGCCAACATGGTAAAACCCCATCTCTACTAAAAAATATAAAAATTAGCTGGGCATGGTAGCCCGTGCCTATAATCCCAGCTACTCCAGAGGCTGAGGCAGGAGAATCACTTAAACCAGAGAGGCAGAGGTTGCAGCGAGCCAAGATCGCGCCACTGCACTCCAGCCTGGGTGACAGAGCAAGACTCTGTCTCAAAAAAAAAAAAAATTTAGTAAACTGAGTTCAGTTGTATCTGAAGTGTTAGCTGTGAATATAGTTTGTGAACTATCTGTATCTTGTAAACTTTTGTTTAGGAGATGTTCTTTGACCTTTCCACAATGCTCTAAAAATTTCAAACATGTTACCAACTGTACAGACATAGATGCTTACCATTCAGTTGGTTGAAGACTGGCCTGTTATAAAAAGAATTTGTCACCGAGGGGATCCTTTTAGCAATAAATGGCAAGAAAAAACAACCAAGTAATCTGTCATTTTGTGTTTTGTTAGAACACTAGCAATTTAAATTTACCTAAGATCTTCACCTTATTCAACTAATTAGTACCCTAAGTTCTTTAGTTTACTAGGTCTAAATTCAGAATTTGAAGAAATAAAATAAGATTCACATGCCTTACTTCGTAGTTTAACTAAAGGCTAAATCTCTTCAAAGGGGGATTTCACAATTCTGACTTCTTTCTCAAAGAATGAGGTTATTCTGTTTTTGTAATGGTTAAGGAAATTGAAGTTTGGAGGAAAATAATATATACAGTAGTTACAAGTAAAACACCTAGGAATTAACCAAGGAAGGTAAAGATCTCTACAATGAAAACTATAAAACACTGATACAAGAAATTGGAGAACCCCTCAAAAATGGAAAGATACTCCATGTTCATGTATTGGAAGAATCAATATTGTTAAAATATCTAAACTACTCAAAGCAATCTACGGACTCAATGCAATCTCTATCAAAATACCAATGACGTTTTTCACAGAAGTATTAAAAACAATCCTAAAACTTATGCAGAACCATGAAAGACCCAGAGTCACCAAAGTTATCCTGAGCAAAAAGAATAAAAATGGAGGAATCATGTTACCTGACCTCAAATTATACTACAGAGCTATAGTAACCAAAACAGCATGAAGTACTGGCATAAAAAGACACATAGACCAGTGGAATAGAATAGAGAACCCACAAACAAATCCATTCATCTCAAGTGAGCTTGTTTTTTTACAAAGGTGCCAAGAACAAACATTGGAGAAAGGACAATCCCTTCAATAAATGGTACTGGGAAAACTGAATATCCATATCAGAAGAATGAAAGTAGACTTCTCTCTCTCCTCATGTACCAAAATCAAATCAAAATGGGTTAAAGACTTAAATCTAAGACATAAAACTATGAAACTACTATAAGAAAACATTGGAGGCAGGGTATGGTGGCTCATACCTGTAATCCCAGCACTTTGAGAGGTTGAGGCGGGTGGATTACCTGAGGTCAGGAGTTTCAGGCCAGCCTGCCCAATATATAGTGAAACCTCATCTCTACTAAAAACACAAAAATTAGCTGGGTGTGGTGGCTTACACCTGTAGTCCCAGCTACTTGGGAAGCTGAGGCAGGAGAATCGCTTGAATCCAGAAGGCAGAGATTGCAGTAAGCCGAGATCATGCAATTGCATTCTAGCCTGGGCAACAGAGTAAGACTCCATCTCTCACAAAAAAAAAAAAAAAGAGAAAGAAAAGAAAAAGAAAACACTGGAGAAACTTTCCAGGACATTGGATTGGACAAAGATTTTTTTAAATAATACCCCACAAGCACAGGCAACAACAGCAAAAATGGACAAATGGGATTACATCAAGTTAAAAACCTGCCCAGGGCCAGGCATGGTGGCTTATGCTTGTAATCTAGGCACTTTGGGAGGCTGAAGCAGGTGGATTGCTTGAGCCCAGTGGTTTAATAACAGCCTGGGCAGCATGGCAAAACCTATCTCGACAAAACTACAAAAATTAGCTAGGTATGGTGGCAAGTACCTGTGGTCCCAGCTACTTGGGAGCCCTCAGAGATCAAGACTGCGGTGAACTGTGATCATGCCACTGCACTCTAGCCTGGGCAACAGAGAAGCCCTGTCTCAAAAATAAAAATAAAATAAAAACAAAAAACAAAAACTTCTGCACTACAAAGGAGACAATCAGCAAAGTGAAGAGACAACTCACAGAATGGGAAAAAAATATTTGCAAACTATCCATCTGATAAAGGATTTATAACCAGAATATATAAGGAGTTCAAACAACTATATAGAAAAAAATATAATAATCCACCTTAAAAATGGGCAAAAGAGCTGAATAACTGTTTTTCAAAAGAAGACACGAATGGTAAACAGGTATATGAAAAGGTGTTCAACATCACTGATCAGGAGAAATGCAAATCAAAACTGCAAGAGATATCATCTCACCCCAATTAAAGTGGCCTTTATGCAAAATATAGGCAATAACAAATGCTGGTGAGGGTGTGGAGAAAAGGGAACCCTTGTACACTGTTGGTAAGAATGTAAATTAGTAAGAATGTAAATTGGAGGTTCCTTAAAAAAACTAAAAGTAGAGCTTCAATATGTCGCAAGAATCCCACTGCTTGATAGAGATCCAAAAGAAAAGAAACCAGTATATCGAGGTATGTGCACTCCCTTGTTTACTGCAGCGCTGTTTACAATAGCCAAGATGTAAAATCAGCCTACATGTCCATCAACAGATGAATGAGTAAATAAAATGTGGTACAAATACACAATGGAGTACTATTCCACCATAAAAAAAGAATGAGATCATCTCATTTGCAACAACATGGGTGGAACTGGAGGTCATTATGTTAAGTTAAAAAGCCAGGCACAGAAACATAAACTTCATATGTTTTCACTTATTTGGCAGTAAAAATTAAAACATTTGAACTCATGGAGATAGTAGAATGATGGTTACCAGAGGCTGGGAAGGGTAGTGGGTGGGCACTGGGGATGGCTAATGGGTACAAAAATATAAGTTAGATAAAATGAATAAAATAGTGTTTGATAGTGCAATTATTGTGACTATAGTTAATTTATATATTTTAAAATAAGAGTATAATTGGATTTTTTTGTAACATGAATGGATAAATGCTTGGGGTCATGGATACCCTATTTACCCTGATGTGATTTTCACACATTGTATGCCTGTATCAAAATATTTTATGTACCCATAAATATATATACCTACTACATGCCCATAAAAATTACAAAGTAAAATAAACCTAACTCTATAATTCATTTTCCAACATAGATTCTAATCCCATATCATTCTGTTACTCTCTAGGAGACCCTCTCCCACCCTAAAATGTCTCTATATATCCTGAAAAGATTTCAAATCAAGACAAGTATGCCATTTTGTCTACATTAGGACCTGTATAGAAAACAAACCTCATTCCTCAATTGGTTCTACAAGTCTGACTACTATAAATGCTTGTAGATTTTGGAGTGCCCTCAGGCATTTCAGGCATTTTAATCTATTTACCTAAGACAGGTTACCCTTTAAATGGATTAGAATGTACTGGTCCCGGTGGCTCACACCTGTAATCACAGGACTTTGGGAGGCTGAGGCGGGTGGATCGCCTGAGGTTGTGAGTTCGATATGAGACCAACCTGACCAACATGGAGAAACCCCATCTCTACTAAAAATACAAAATTAGCCGGGTGTGGTAGTGGGTGCCTGTAATCCCAGTTAGGGAGGCTGAGGCAGGAGAATCACTTGAACCTGGGAGGCAGAGATTGCAGTGAGCTGAGATTGCGCCACTGCACTCCAGCCTGGGCAACAAGAGCAAAACTCCGTCTCAAAAAAAAAAAGGATTAGAATTTTATTTACAGTTTAACCAGGAATCAAATAAAGCAGAACTCCCAGGACATATGTGTAACCTGAATTTATCCTGATCAGATAAATTTCATGCCTTGGTGATTTAAGAATCAGAAATTGTGCCAAAAAATTCTCCCATCATCTGGCATGAAGTTGACTGTACTCTGATTTTTTAATTCCAGAATGTAAGTTTCTCTGTCACTTGTTGCATTCCTTGAGTAATCAAAAAATTTTAGAGCTGCAAAGGTTCTTGAAGAGCTCAAGTCACTTACCACTAAGAAACGGACACTCAGACCAGCGAAGGGTTTTACAGGTTATAAGGGACTAGAAACCTGCTTTTCTGGCTCCCAATCAATCTGATTATCTTGTGTGAGATTCTACTTTATTGATATATTTAAACATAGCCCATGTCAGCATTTATTAAGTGCTGGTGCTTAGTTATAAACATGAATCAGCTATGTTACTTCCTCCATTTGCTTCTCACTACCAGCTTACTTAGTCATTTTCTCTATTCTTTATCTTTTTCTATCTCTATAAATATGTATAGCTTTCCCATAATATGGGCTTGCCTCATGGCTATGATACTACCCTATGACTTCTCTTTTTTATTTTCTTATTAAAAATGTCAGCATTTATTAAAGTACATTGAGCAATCTTTCTGTGCCATATTATCAAATCAAACAGGAAATAAAAATGACTAGAATCATTATTTTTAGACACTGAATAGAGTGTCAGAAGTTCTTAGCTTGATTTTCAGCTCTGCTTCTGACGTTGAAAGTCATTTTGGAAAAGTGCAGAGAAAACATGATAGATAACTATTTTGAAGGGCGAGACTAGATCAGAGATGGCAGATAGGTGATACATCTACCAACAGTTACTCCTCAAACGCATAGTTGACTGTGATAATTCAATTCTGTACTGTTTCCTTCTGAGATTTAGCCTTGGGATCCTACTTAGTAATTCACTTTAGATAGTACCAAGTGATGGGAATTAGCATGCAAGATAAAGTTGATTTTCCATTCCTGGCAGCAGAGTTGTAAAGCAAAATTATGTAATAAATGAGAGATTAGACCAGAACTTCATAGTCACTTTATTTTTGGTTATTGAGATATCAGTCTCCTTTTGTTTGAATTGTTGGCATCATTTGGTTTATTAGCTAATTAGTAATAGGAAAAAATTTTGAAAATTCCATGTTATATGTTAGGAGGTAACATATGATTTAGTAAATTCTAAGCATGCCTAAGGTTTTAATTAGCTTCTTGTGGTTTCAGTAGCAAAGACTTACTCAAGTTACCATAAGTAATGAGGAGATTATTGTAAAGATCAACATAAAGCAGCAGTGGAGACACATATCCCTTGTAAATCCCAAAGCAAAACTGTCACGCTAATAGGCCAAACTGGAAGTAGACCTAAGGCTAGAGACTTCAGCCCCAAGAATTCCTGATTCCTCCTTTCTGGTGCTTAGTTATAAACATGAATCAGCTATGTTACTTCCTCCATTTGCTTCTCACTACCAGTTTACTTAGTCATTTTCTCTATTCTTTATCTTTTTCTATCTCTCTATATGTGTAGCTTTCCCATAACGTGGGATTGCCTCCTGGCTATGATACTACCCCATGACTTCTCTTTTTTATGTTCTTACTAATAATGTCTACTAATGCTTGAATTTTGAGCTCTTTCCCAGATCCAATTCCCAAGGGATCATCTTTTCATGTCAGAACATTTTGTTTCCGGTCAGCCCAGAATTTGGACTCCAGCATTGGTCCCCTCAGAAATGATAAAGGGAGTTTTAAAAATCCCAAACATGGCTTCTTTGCCATTACTTTAGGAAGGATACTATAGGTATCTCTTACCCAGAATGCTTAGGGTCAGAAATGTTTCAGATTTCAGGTTTTTTTTCAAATTTTGGGATATTTGCATTATATACTTACCGGTTGGACATCCCTAAACCAAAATCTAAAATGCACCAATGAGCATTTCCTTGGAGCACCATGTCAGCATTCAGAAAGTCTCAGACTTTGGAGCATTTCAGATTTCAGATTTTAAAATTAGGGATACTCAACCTGTATAGTGGGGTCCTGTATAGGTTTACCACAGGACAACAATAAAGCAGGTCTTGACTGATCTATCTTGAGTTTGCATAATTAAAAATTTGTTCTGGGCCTGGCACAGTGGGTGACTCACTCCTGTAATCCAAGCACTTTGGGAGGCTAAGACAGGCAGATCACTTGAGGTCAGTAGCCTGGCCAACATGGTGAAAGCCTGTCTCTACCGAAAATACAAAAATTAACTAGGCGTGGTGGCACAGGCCTGCAATCTCAGCTACGTGGGAGGCTGAGGCAGGAGAATTGCTTGAACCTGGGAGGCAGAAGGTACAGTGAGCCGAGATTGTGCCACTGCACTCCTGCCTGGGCAACACAGGGAGACTCCATCTCAAAGAAAAAAAAATTGTTCTGAATTAAAGCATCAAATTTTAATATGTAACAGAAATTAAAACTTTTAGCCTACTAATTTGCATACCAGTGAATCAATGAATGTCCATATGCTATAATTATTATAGATTAATTCTTATCTAATAATGAAGTGACCATATATGTATCTGAGTCATGTTTCGCCTAGGTTCACAATAGTGGTTAATATTAATACAGTGGCATACAGAGTTTTTGGATAGATCTATAAATACTTTCTTAAAGTACTAATGTGTTCTTAAAATAGTGTTCGACATGGTCAGAATGACTAATCACATTTTAATGTAAGAAATATAGGAAGTAATATGCAAAACTAATTTAAGGAGATTGTATATTTCAGGAAATAATCTTTTAATTTTAATACTATTAAAACAATTAGTAGTACTTGTTAGGGTTTTGTAGAGCTATAATCAGTACCAGATCAGAGGAATTTTAGGTTTTGTTAGATTTAAATCATTATTTTAACATAAGCCAAGGAAGAACAATGCTTTGAAATCTAGAAAAGCTTCAGCTTTTGTGTTGATACGATTAGTATATCCTGAAGGATAATCCTACTTTGATAATTCCTTTTAGAGTAATATTTCAGCTACCTTATTTTTCAATTTTTCTTATATACATTTATATATTTTTAGTTGTAACATACATTCTGGTAAACTGCCATAAATCCTCTGAGGAAAAACACAGGAAAAATACACAAATGAAGCCTGACATATTTAAACACTGGCATTTTCATCTGGAATGTTCATGTTTTTTATTATTGAGGCATCAAAGCCCAGGAAGAAATGCATATGGTTAAACGGTTTTCATCATTCTACAGCCATTTTAACTAGCCAAGAGGCTAATTAAAACTTTAGGCATGCTTAGAATTTGTAGTTGATCCTAACCAAGGATCATAAATTCTTTCTACTTCCAAAAGTATTTCTAATTTATGTAAAATGCTTTTTATGTAAACTTAATTTTCAACCAAGAAAAGATTTAGAATAGTAAAATATGTCCTGGTCACAAGTTCATTATAATGTAATTTATCACTTTACTTAGTTTTATACGTTTATGGTCATTTCATTACAATTACCAGTTGTATTTACTAGTAATATGTCCTTATGAGTTAGAATAATGAAGATTATATATATTCCTAAGTTTTCATTTTTAGTTTATTTAAAGCTTTTGTGTTTTTATTTCTTGAACAAATCAGAGACCAGAAATGAGTGGAATGCTATCTTAAGCCAAAAAAAACTGCTATAATTTTTATTTAATACTACTTAAATGAAGAAAGATAAAAAAAGAAAAAAATTCCAATTGATAATTATCCCATTCAGACATTAGCGAATATGTCACTCAATCCAAGTCAACCTTCCTCATCAGAGGTAAGAAAATCTTTTTATACTAAAATATAAGAAAGACTTGCTTATCGTTTTTGAAAAGTTTTATAAAAGCAAAAACATGAATTATATAAATTGTTAGTTGTTGACTCCACCATGATCCCAACTTCGTGTATCCCATTGTCTCATTACACTTCTCATGTCTCTAGCTCACTTCCTCTAATACCCCAACCATATTGGGACCCCCCCCCCCCAGTGCATTGATCCTATCATCTTTTTTACTGTTTCTCAATTGTATGATTGAAGGTGGTACCCTCCATATCTAGCTTAAGTTCCGTAGAGCAATCATGATCACTCCCTTGCATATACTTCTGACTTCTTGCCCCTCTCTCACTTCATTGTGTTCCTTGGCAATACAACAAACATGGTTAATGCATGTCTCCACCTATTCCATACTTACAAATGAGCAGCCGAACGTGGCTAGAGAAAAAAATGTATACGATCATAAGTACCATTCTCACTTTAAATTCATGACCATGAATTTCAAGTGGAATATTTTTCTTGTGGGCAGTCTTACTATCTGCCACTCATTGATTCACTCTTTCTCTCTTCTTCCTTTTTTGTTTTTTTTGTTTGTTTGTTTACTTGAGATAGAGTGTCACTCTTTTGCTAGGCTGGAGTGCAATGGCTCGATCTTGGCTCACTGCAACCTCTGCCTCCTGGGTTCAAGCGATTCTCCTGTCTCAGCCTCCCAAGTAGCTGGGACTATAGGCACATGCCACCACACCCAGGTAATTTTTGTATTTTTAGTAGAGATAGGGTTTCACCATGTTAGCTAGGAATGTCTCAGTCTCTTGATCTTGTGATGTGCTTGCCTCACCCTCCCAAAGTACTGGGATTACAGGCATGAGCCACCGTGCCTGGCCCACTCTTCCACTCTTCTAAACAAGTATATCATACCATCTCAGACCCCCAATACCTTCTCTCTGTTTTCTCTTAAACCAACTGCAATCAAGGTTTCACCTCCATTATTCCAACAAAACTATTCTTGATAAATTCACCTTTTCATTACTAAATCTGTTAATTATTATCCTAAACATTCTTAACCTATGTGTGCACAACAGTTGACACCATTAATCACGTTCTCTTCCTTGACATGGGCTTCACTAGGTTTCTAGCATACATATTATATTTGTTTTCATCTTACCTCCCTGGTTATTCATTCTGTTATCTTTATTGAGTATTCATCTTCTTCCTGAACTCTTAATTTTGAAATATATTAGCTCTTTGTTCTCTTTTCTACCTGCACTTATTCCTTGGTGATCTCATCTAGTCTAATATATTTAAATGCCAACTTTATGCCAAGGATTTCCAAATTTATAGCCCCATCCCAGTCCTCTTTCCCAAATTCCAGATTCACATAGGCATATATTCAAGCTGACTGACTGACATCTCCACTTGGATGGCCAATAGATATTTCATCTTAATATGTCTGAAACTGGATCTTTTCCCCTTCCCCCAAATTCGTACTACCCATGACTTTTTGCCATCTCAGGTGATGTCAAATCTACCCTTTCAGTATCTGAGGCCAAATGCCTTGGAGTCATACTTGATTCTTCTTGCATACTTGAGTCTTCTACTTGACCCTTCTCTCAAACTCCACTTCCAATAGATTGACTCTGACTCTTCTACTTGACTCCTGAACTCCACTTCCAATGGATTGTCTCTAGTTTTTAAATATATACAAAATCTGATTGCTTTTTGATCAACTTTACTGCTAGCACATGAGTCACCATCATCTCACACTGTAATTATTCCAGTAACTTTATAACAAGTTTTCTTGCCTCATATACTCTTCTAGCTATTATTCCCATTACCCAACTAATTAAATTTAGAAAGATTCAAATGTAAAGAATTATGTATATCCTGATATAATACAATATAAAATACAGGGCACCATTTATAAAATACTATTGCACCAATTAGTAACCTGTGTCACTTCAAGGCTGTATATTTAACTGTTTACAGGAGATAAGAGAGGTTGGAGAAACAAGTTAAATGACACCTTAGAGATAATGAAGTACATTCATAATGTAGAACATTCTATGAGACAACTGGCTCAATCTCTTAAAAAAAGTCAATGCCGTGTTGAAAAAAAAAAAAAAAAAAGCAAAAAAACAGGTTTGGAAACTCCAATAAGAAAGTTTTTAAAAGTGGGAGGCCGAGGCAGGTGGACCACGAGGAAAAGAGATGGAGACCATCGTGGCCAACATGGTGAAACCCCGTCTCTACTAAAAATACAAATAATTAGCTGGACGTGGTGGCACATGCCTGTAATCCCAGCTACTTGGGAGGCTGAGACAGGAGAATCGCTTGAACCCAGGAGGCAGAGGTTGCAGTGAGCCGAGAATGCGCCATTGCACTCCAGCCTGGGTAACGAGCGAAACTCCGTCTCAAAAAAAAAAAAAAAAAAAAAGACATATCAACCAAATGCAATGTGTGATCCTTGTTTGAATTCCAGATTAAGAAAACCTTTTGAGGACAATTGGGAAAATTTAAATATGGACTGGATATTAATTGACATTAAGGAATTTTAATTTTTTTAGATGTGAAAATGAAATTGTGATTATGTTACCAGAGGTCCTTATTTTTAGAATATGGATGTCAAAGTATTTAGGGATATATTGTCATGATGTCTGATTTACTTTAAATGTTTTATTCAGAGAGAGAGAATTATTTTTATATGTATGTATGTTTAAAATTTTTTATATTAAATAAAAATATATGTCAGATATTCATGTTTCTCTTAAAACCATGCGTTAGCTTCCCATTTTATAGGTGAAAATGGCTCAGAAGGTGCTCTATGTTTCCCCTCTATCTCTTTATATTTCTGAACTTGTCGTCTTCTACTCTTTACTCTGTCTGTTTCAATCATACTGGCATGCTCTCAGCTTAATACCTTTATCTCTTTGGAACTCTTTCCCTCTAGATCTTAACTTGGCTAATTCCTTCATTTTCCTTAGGTCTTTACTCAGATCTCACCTCTTCCATGAGACCTACTGTGACTATTTAAAACTGAAAACTTCTCCATCCCGTATCTTCCAATTCTTCTTTACCCTGCCCTACTTATTCTTTTTTCCTAGTAATTACCACTTTGTAATATGCTATATTACCTATTCGTGTTTTATATTTTTTTAATTTAAAAAAATTTTTAAATTTTACTTCTTAGAAGTCAGTATTTATTGTTTATTGGCTGTATCTCTCACAGAGCCAGGACTAGTCCAAGGCAAATGAGGTACTTGCCATGGATGAAAAATTTAAGGGGCCACCAAAAAAAATATTTAGTATTCATGCAAAAAAATGCATGATGAACAAGATGTCAATATTTTAAATAGAGACAGGATCCAACAGTGCCATCTGTAATCATTTTGAAGCCTATGGCAAAAGAAAAAGTATGTGCCCTTATATATGTATACCTTGTAATGTATTTTTAAAATAGCTAATGGTTTTAATGAAAATATTATTGATGAGTAGCTTCCATTACAGCCAGGAAAGTAAGATTATAATAAATTAGGGTTTGGGTGTAAATAGAATATTTAACCTTAAAATAATGTTGTCAGATTTAATATATACTTAAAATTTTTTCTGTATTTTTTCAACTACTTTGTTGTTCTGGAAAAAGTAAAACCATTAAAAGTGTATTTTTAAGAAGCATGTATATAAATGTTTCGTTCTAGAAATAGTTTCCCCCTGTAAAACATTAATACATTTATATAAAGATGAGGTCATATTTACTTTAAATTTCTTAAGGTTTTACAAATGTTTAATTAGTATAGCTAGAGATTAATCTTTTAAGTGCTCTAGTGTTCAAAATGCAACAATAGCAAACTTCACTATCACATCTATACAAACAAATTGTTAGTTAATACTTCATCATTAAAAGCATAGAAGTAATTTCCTTGATTTATAAAAACAACTTGAAGAAAACCTTATGTTTAAGATTATTTTTAATCTTCTATAAAATTAATGATATTAATAGTAGGTCATATTCAAACTTTTAAAGATTTCTCAGATATTTAATATTGCATAAGAGTATATTCATTTAAATGTTTTGACTTTTAATAGGCAGTATCAAACTTAATTTGACTAAAAGATAAGACTGTATTTGCAATCATTCTGTTTCTGTTGTGGTAATATAAATATTCTAAAGAGAAAGATTCTAATCAAGGTCATAACAAAACATTAATGTAAAAGTGGATAGTTACATGTAAGCACAGACGTACTTACAGACATGCCCAGTGTAAGAACAGTCATTCCTTTCTCATTTGGTCAGGAATAAGTTCTTCCTGGAATTCTGGAGAATAAGTACGTTCCCCAAACCACGGTATTAAGCCTTTTGCAGGTGCTGAGAGCTAGCAATTTTCAGAACTGTAATAGGGAGAAAATATACAAAGGATAAGGATTCCACAAGTTCACTCCAATGGAACGGAGCAGGTAGAGAGTGAGGTGAAGTAAAGGTTGATGTTAAGAAAACTAGCCTTGGTACCCTAGGATTCTTACTGCAGGCCACAGAAAGAACACCATATGCCAAAAATATTGAGATAATCTCATAGCCATTGCTGCCAAGGGAAAATGTACTCCAAGTGCCAAGTGGCCAACTTAACAGATTTTTAGTTCATTTTGTTGTTTGTTAGTTCAGAGGAATGTATGTATTCTGTGTTTTTTTTTCAATTGTGTTTATTAAACTTGATTATATGTGACATAGTTGATTTTTTTTCACTTTAAAAATATTTTAACTGATGTTCTTCTCTATTTATTCAGTTGGTGGAACTTCATGTTTTTTATGTCCCTGAAGGATCATGGAACTATAAGCTAAATACCATTTCAACAGAAGTTGCTAACAGATTCATTTCAGCTGGATTTCTAAGGTAAGTGTTGTATAGTGATATAACAACATGCCTGAAAGAAGAGTCTTTTTTTCTGCAGAGAAAAATGCTTTCTGGAAATTTAAGAACTATAAGTGAAAAATATTTGGTCCATGTGGTAGTTCCATTTCCTTACTTAATGAATACTATCAATATGTAATGCTATGTAATAATTAAACCAGTTCTATAGGAATAGCTCACTTGACCATAGTTCTACCACCCAGAAAACAGTGTATAACCTGTATGTTATTATGATCATACACAAAGTGAATTAAGAGAGAAGTTATCTGAAATTAAGAATCTGCTAAACTACTCAGAAGGCTGTGATGGGAGGACTACTTTGAGCCCCAGAAGTCAAGGCTGCAGTGAGCCATGATTGCACCACTGCACTCTGATCTGGGAAACAGAGTAAGACTCTGCCCCCCCACCCCAACCCCCCAAAAAAAAAAGAAAAAAAAAAGAGAAAGAGAAAGCTGCTGAAGATCTAAGAACAGTAGTTAAAGCAATATATCTATAATGCCTCTTTCTCTGAACTGTTTAAAAATATAAACAAAGAACATGTTTATATGTATTTAGATGTGTATTTTCACATTCACAAAAAGACACACGACACTATGTGATCTGACTATCTGTTATCTCTCGAGCACACCCCTCTTCCTAATCTTCATCATCACTTTCTTCAACCACATCAGCCTCCTTTCTGTTCTGGAACACATTGCCCTATCTTAGGACCCTTGGACTTTCTGTTCCTTTTGTCTAGAATGAGTTTTCTGCCCTAACCATATGCCCTCCCATCTCTTTCAGGTTTTTACTCACATATTACCTTTTTCTGTGGACATTCTCTAATCACTGCATTTTAAAACATTGCAATAATCCCTTTCTTTATTCTCTGCCTTATTTTTCTCTGTGGTACTTAGCAGTGTCTTAGGAGTTACTTTTTTTTTTCTTATTTACTTCATTAATTTTCCTATTCCATCACTAGGTTGTAAAGTCCATGAGGGCAGAGATTTTTGTTTTGTTGACTGCCATATTCCCATACCTTGGAACAATGTCTGACACATAGTAGGTGCTCAATAAATATGTGTTGATCGAATGAATTATCTACTATTTCTCATAAGGTCCTAGAAAAATAAGAACTCGGAATGATAGCATAAGTGATGGTTTTAAATTTTAGACATTCTGGAGCAAAGTGTTCCTAATAAGCAAAGATGAGGACTCTGACAGTGTTAGATGTTAGATTATTTTAAAATTATTTAAGCACTAGCTACTTCTGCCAAACATCCAAAATAAATATCTGTGGCTTTATCATTTATATATATATATATATACACACACACACACACACACACACACGAAAGTAAATAAATTCCACAGCAAATTTTAACAATAAAATTTGGAAGCCGGGCGCAGTGGCTCATGCCTGTAATTCTAACACTTTGGGAGGCTGAGGCGGGTGGATCACAAGGTCAAGAGTTTGAGACCAGCCTGGCCAATCTGGTGAAACCCCATCTCTACTAAAAATACAAAAATTAGCCAGGTGTGGCGGTAAGCACTGGGAGTCCCAGCTACTCGGGAGGCTGAGGCATGAGAATCACTTGAACCCAGGAGCCAGAGGTTACCATGAGCGGAGATCACGCCACTGCACTCCAGCCTGGGCAACAGAGCAAGACTCTGTGTCAAAAAAAAAAAAAATTGGAAATAGATTGGCAAAGAGACAGTTATTTTCCTTTTCAGTACAAAATGTTTATAAACAGTGTTTATTTGCATAATATTAAAGCAGACTTTTAATTATTTAAGAGATATTTATGGAAGACCTATAAAATGCCAGGAATGTAGAAACATGATATGTTAAACTATATCTGACACATTAAATCAACATTTATGTTTGAGATAGCCGACTGAAGTTACTGAATCATTAGTATATCCAAAATCTATTTCATTTGACATTGTAAGATGAATATCATAATATTTCAGAGTATCTCCTCAACTTACTTTACAAGCCCTGAGGGAGCATCTTGGTGAGTTCCTGGGTGAAGATGCTATTGCAGAAAAATTTTTATTTCTGAAATGCATTGGAAATAATTTAGCTGTGGTAAGTTTTCTTTTTTTTTCTTTCTGATTGAGAAAGACCATACCTTCTCAAATTATATTTCTTAAATGCTTATCAACTCAGCTCCTTAAAATACTATTAGATTTGTAATCTCAATCATAATGAAATGGAAATATCATTAAGCATACAGATCAACAAAGATAGGTCACATAGGCATGTTATTGGGCACGAAAATAATGGGTTTTGTGTGTGTGAATTTCCTTGCAAAGCAAAGAAATACCAATTTAAAATGTTATATAAGTAATATAGTTCTTAAATTTAAATGAAAGTTTTTAAGTGTTTTAAAAAAGTATTTGTGTTCTGGAGAAAAATGGGGTTCTCATTGCTTGCACCACAGCTAGACTCATTTGATGTGAAAATGATATGGCTCCAACGTATTTTTTTGGTGTCAACTTTTTTTTTTTTTTTTTTGAGACAGAGTTTTGCTCTTTCGCCCTGTCTAGAGTTCAGTGGCATGATCTTGGCTCACTGCAACCTTCATCTCCCAAGTTCAAGCAATTCTCCTGCCTCAGCCTCCCGAGTAGTTGGGATTATAGGCATGCGCCACCATGCCCAGCTAATTTTTGTATTTTTAGTAGAGATAAGGTTTTACCATGTTGGCCAGGCTGGTCTTGAACTCCTGACCTCAGGTGATCTTCCTGCCATAGCCTCCCAAAGTGATGGAATTACAAGTGTGAGCCACCATGCCTGGCCGATGTCTACTGATACTTACTGAACACTGGCCAGGACACTCTAAGTAGAGAGTATTCGTAGCCTAAGTTTCTAATCTAACGAGCTATCACATCTCAAAGTTTCTGTTCTCATATCCATATAAATTTTATTTCCTTAATCAAGATTTTCTATATTTAAACTCTTTAAAATGCAGTGTAGTCTTATTTCACTCTAGTTAACAGATTATATCATTATTATGTGTTTATGTCATTACTTGCTTAACATCTATCTCTACCATTAGATTATAGTTCCTTGTGGGAAGGGAATTCATGTTATTCACTATTGTATTTCTAATCAGTGCCTAACAAGGTGTTTTGCACTAGAGGTGTTTAAATGTTCACTGAACAAATTAAATCATGAATGATAATGGAAAAAATAGGCATTTTCTTCCAAAGTACCTCTATAATTTGCTGTGTGAGATTCTTGGGATCAGTAGCTAAATTTGAAGAAGTTGTTGTCATCAAAGTTCTATTTAGTATGACTTTTGGCATATTAATATTAATTTACTGATCATTAAGTCAGTTTTCCTCCAAGAAGAAAATTAACAACTCATAATTTTTTATTCTTTTTCATGATGTGTAAATGTACAAAATATCAATCATAAAATCCCAGATTGCAAGGGACTTTCACAGTAATTTAGGTCAATTTCTAAAATCCTTTTAATATTATTTTAAACAAATATTTATTGATGTTTTTCTATATACTAAACTAGAAAACAGAACTAGATGTGGATCTTGCCCTTAAAGAGTGTTCAGTGTAGTGATGAAGATTAAAATGTATAAAATCAGTAAATAAAATATTATATTATATATTCAGAAGAAAAGGAGATTAATTTCAGCAGGAGAAGAGGGGAGGTAGAAAACTTTGAGGAAGAAGCAATATTTCAGTTTGGATCCTAAAAGAAAAATATTTGTTCTTGCAAAGATGAAGGGTGAGAAAAGCTTTCTGAGCAGAGAAAATAGGATAGGCACAGGAGTAGAAAAGCAGACAACTCAGAAATAATAAATGGTACATTTTTTAATGGGGCATTGATGACATGAAAGGAAATAGTGAGGAGCAAGTTATAAAGTTGTTTGTTGAAGGTCTTGAATGCCTTCAAGTTTAGATTAATAGTTTGGATTTTTTCCTGAAACCCTAGAGTTTTTGACTAAAAGAATTACACGATCAGAGCTTTCAGTACAATTAATTGGGCCTCACCAAGAAGGATGGATTGAAGTGAGAAGAGAATAGAGGCAGGGATTTCAGTAGGAAAGTTTTACAGTGGTTCAGGCAAGAGATAATGTGGGCCTAAGGAACAGGCTGCTTCTCAAATTTCTTCTATGACCATTTTCTCCTTGGTTTCATACTTCAGCTACAGAAATCTTCCTTTGGTCCTCAAATATGGCAGGCTCATTTTTGATTTTTGATCCTTGCGCTTGCCTAGAAATCACTTCCCCCTGATTTTCAGATAGCTGGCTGCTTCTTTTCATAATTCAGGTCTTAGCTCAAGTATTATCTTTTCAAAAAGGCCTTCCCTGACCAATTAGTTTTTAGATATTCTTTCAAGTTACTCTCTATTACATCACTATGTTTTCTTTTCATAAAACATGTATCACCATCCTAAATTGTGTTTGTTTATTTAATATCTGCTTTCCCAAGTAGAATAAAGCTCCATGACAGCAGAGATGTGCCTTACCTATCATTGTATCCCTACCATGTAGAACGCTGCCTGACAGATAGTAAGCCCTCACTGTTTGTTTGTTTGATTGATTTGTTTGTTTTTTGGTTGGAGTCTTGCTCTGTCACCAGGCTGGAGTGCACTGGCTTGATCTCGGCTCACTGCAGCTTCCACCTGGATTCAAGCAGTTTTCCTGCCTCAGCCTCCCAAGTAGCTGGGGGAGCCACCACACCCGGCTAATTTTTGTATTTTTAGTAGAGACGGGGTTTTGCCATGTTGGCCAGGCTGGCCTCAAACTCCTGACCTGAAGTGATCTGCCCACCTTGGCCTCCCAAAGTGCTAGGGCACAGGCGTGAGACACCATGCCCAGTCTCCCAATATTTGTGAAATAAATAAATAACAAATGAACTCTACAGGGTTGAATATGTAGGAAATAAAGTTTACTAGGTTGGACTCTGGGATCAGATGACCCGGCTTTGAATCCCAACTTGGAAATTTCCTAGTTACACAATCTTTACTGAGTGTAAAGCACTTAGAATAGTGCCAGGCACATAGTAAGTCCATGTAAGAGATAGGCATAGTTATTATTAGTAAATGACATAGAGTATCTGTTTGATACAGTGAATTAAAGTAACATATTCTGCATTTTCTAGAATCTACCTGTAGTTACTAGCTTCTAAATTTGATTTTTATATTTGCCACAAATATATGCCTTCTGCAAAAAAAGTAGAGGTAAAAATAATTTTTAAAAATGTAGCAAAAGCTTTAATATTTTCTCATTTACTTATTTCTAGGTGAAGGAAAAGCAAGAATCAGAACTGAAACTCAGATCATTTACCCCTCCATATGTATGTAAATGTGGCATTTTAAACTTATGCTGGTTTTTAACTTACAGCACTGTTTTTAATTACAAACTAACTTTTAAAATTTCCTATATGTTTTAGGCTCTTCAACCAGAATTATATTTGCTTCCGATAATGGACCACTTAGGAAATGTTTATTCACCGTCATCAACAGTTATTTTAGATGAGCGGCAGACTAACAATGGTGTTACTGAGGTTGATGGAACAATCCACAGACCAATTAGTGTAACTTTGTTCAAGGAGGAACCTGGAAGAGATCCCAGTTTGTTAGAAAACCCTTTGAAAGAGCTTCCTAACAAGAATCGGAAAGAAGGTGATTTTAAACTGAAATGGGAAAAAGAAAGAGGCTATTATAATATATTTTAGCAGTCAGGTCTGTAAGCAAACTCTGAGCAAACCTAGCGTTACAAATATAGGCAGTATAAAAAGAAAGCTACAATTTCACTTGGGGATTTCTGAAAAAATAATTTTTCCAGGTGAGAGGAAAAGAAAACAATTAAGTACTATGTTAAAATAAAAACAAAATCAAAATAGTTATAGCACTTAGATGAACTCTACCACCTACTTCTTTTGTAATAAAATAGTTTTAGATAAAAGTAAAGCTACAGGGGAAGAGAAAGGAAAGATGACTGCATAAAACTTTGGTATTATTCAGAGACCGGAAGGATGGAGAAAACAGTATCAAACCAAGACAAACAACAACAAAAAAAAACTTTAATGTTGGGGAACATGTGTATTTCAAAGAATTTTAAAATTTTTATCTGATTGTAACTATCAATTTACTAATAATTACTAATAATTTGATTCTTCAAAAGTGATAGGAATGGTGACTTGTATCTGTAATAAGCACTTTAGGAGGCCAAGGTGGGTGGATCATTTGAGCCCAGGAGTTTGAGACCAGCCTGGGCAACATGGTAAGACTCTGTCTCTACAAAAAAATGCAAAAAAAAAAAAAAATGCAAAAGTTAGGCAGGTATGGCAGCACACACCTGTAGTCCCAGCTACTCAGGAGGCTGAGATGGAAGGATTGCTTGAGCCAGGGAGGGGAAGGTTGCAGTGAGCCGAGATTGTACCATCACACCCCAGACTGGGTGACAGAGACCCTGTCTCAAAATAATAATAGTAATAATAATTTTAAATGTTTAAATAAAAATTAAACTCATAAATACATAAAGCTGACTACACTCTAAGAATTATAGGAAAAAAATTGGTTGAACTTTTTTTTTTACCATATTACATTAAAAAATAAACTGTGAGGGAAAAGCAATATACTAAACATTTACAAATGAAATGCATCCCCCAGAAACTAAAGACAACATCCATTAAAGCTGTAGAATATACGAATTCTTAATCAGTTACATTTCTTTTATTCTAAATTTATGCTAAACCTAGCAGTGTTCCAAAGTTAGTACTTTCTTTCATCTTAGGCACATTTAATATTTATTGTTTATTACTTGATACCAGTTAGATGCTCAATGAGAATATTTACTTTCTTTGTCTGGATATGTCTCTGCTAAAGGAAAAAACACCTAGCAAACAAAAATTCAGCCTTGGGTCCTAGTATTTCTTAATAGTACAAGGTCAAGTGGCTAATGAAGTTGGAAATTGTCATGTATACTGAGAATAACGTCATATTTCACACCCTGGGCTATTAGCCAAATTTCTGAATTATGCTATTTGCATAAAACTCTCAACAAAAAAAAAACAAAAAAATAAACCAACTTTGGTGGGAGTGAGTTTCTAATTCTGTGAATTCTTTGCAAGCACAGTTTTGAAATGTTATTAATTTCTTGGTACTTTACTCCAAAAAGATTATGCTTTAAATGAGAGGCCAGTGTGTGCTCATTTTCAGAAGTTCTAGAAACATCAGTAATTACAAGAAAGAAAAGTATAAAGTATACTTTTACTTAATAAATGTAAAGAAGAATAAAGACTGATGATAATTTTACTACTCAGAGATAGCTTCTCTTAGAATTCTGATGTATATTCTTCCAGTTATTATTTTTCGGTTCTTACATATAAAATGTATTTTTATTTTTCAAAATGAACACACATAGACTCTTAAAGCCTCCTTTATTTGAAAGTAGAAACATTTTATATCAGTATAGATCTATATCATTATAGAAGTTCCTATGTCATAATTTACTTCCCCAACCCTTTATTAATGTTTTTGCTGTCGTGTATAGTGCAATCAGCAACATTTTTTTTTTTTCTTTTTTTTTTGAGGTGGAGGCTCGCTCCGTTGCCCAGGCTGGAGTGCAATCTCAGCTCACTGCAACCTCCACCTCTTAGGTTCAAGCAGTTCTCCTGCCTCAGCCTCTCGAGTAGTTGGGACTACAGGTGCACACCACCATGTTCACCTAATTTTTGTATTATTAGTAGAGATGGGTTTTCACCATGTTGGCCAGGGTGGTCTTGAACTCCTGACAGGTGATGCACCCACTTCTGCCTCCCAAAGTGCTAGGATTACAGGTGTGAGCCACTGCTC
This sequence comes from Cacajao melanocephalus, assembly GCA_963573385.1. NCBI lineage: Eukaryota > Metazoa > Chordata > Mammalia > Primates > Pitheciidae > Cacajao > Cacajao melanocephalus. The sequence goes on from CAUYLG010028882.1 coordinate 50,414, forward strand.
CAGGCCAGAGCAACATTTTTCTAAATGCAGTTTCATGCATTTTTCCTATTACTGCTTTTAGAAGTTTAACTGCTGTTTCTAAGGTAATGTAGTATTGTCATTGTTCTTAGCACTTCCAACCTTGTATGTTTATCTCTGGTCACACTTCTTCCTTCTCCAGTAGAAATAACTACTACTTTGATTTTTATGGTAATTATTTTCTTGCTTTTCTTTTGCTTTCTGTATTTTGAAGCTCTATTATTAGGTGCGTGCATATTTAGGATTATTATGTCTTCTTGATAAATTGACCCCTATATCATGTAATGTTTCTCTTTATCTCTGGTAATAGTCCTTATTTTGAATTGTTTTCTTAACTTTAATTTGTAGTTTATCTTTTTACTCTGTGATTCTTTTGATCATAGGAATTCCTTGTAGTTTTACAACTGAGATATATATCCCTTAATAATACAGTTTAGTTTTGTCTGTTTTGAATTCTATTTATGTACATAATTTTGGACTTGCTTCTCTTACTCAACATTGTAAGAGTCATACCATCACATGTAACACTATTTATTTTCATTACTGTGCTCCATTTTATATTCATACAATTTATTTATATTACAATTTATTTGTCTATTCTATGGCCGATGGACATTTGGTTTGTTTGCAGCTTGAACTATTACAAATATGCTGTTATGTAAATTTTTGTACACAAGTCCTAAATGTGCATGTCCAGGAGAATTGGCTTTGTTCATTGTTCATGTTCATGTAGATGTTCAACTTCACTAAACAACATCCATGTATTTCCAAGGCAGTTGTACCCAGCAGCAATGTCTAAAAGTTCCTACTGAACCGTAATCTTGCCATTATGTCATGTATTTTCTGTCTTCTCGTTTCTCTGCTCCACATTCTGGAAAATATAGAGAATGAGGTAGTATAGATTTCTTCCAAATACATTTTCAATTATACCAAAATGTCTTTCATTCCTTCCCCACTGATTTCAAATGACACCTTTACACACTATATACATATCATATATATATTCTTATATATACATGACAACTTTCAGACATTATCCAGCTTCTCAACTAGTACTGACAATATTTTTTATATGTCTGGCAAGGTGATTTCCCATTCAGTATTATTATTCTTTATTGTGAGGTTCAAAATTGGGTATCATGTGAAAATGCTTTTTATCTGTAAGTCACCACAAAAACAAATATAAGTAATCTTTTCCAATAGTTTTGGTTTGAGCTTTTATTTACTCTGTGGTTTATTGGTCATTTTATTGGAAAGAAATCTTGTTAAAAATTTTTTATAAGTATTATAAACTATTTGAGGACAAGGATTTATTGCTACTTACTCTGAGTCAAACACAGTGCCTAAACCACAGTCCTGAATAAGCATTTGTTGCAAATTAATAACTGTCTTAACATATCAATGAGTAAATAATATATAATCAATTACTGTGTTCTTAGACAATAAGCGTAATGGTATAAAAATGATAACAGATGGTATCCCTTCTGAAACATGACATTTTAGAGGATAAATTTATGATAAATAATTAAGTTTGGGGAGAACATAGATGATATGCTTTTAAGTAATTTTTAGATGTTTTTATGCAATGTTTCTATTGTGAAATACTTTTTAATTGTACATCTTGCTATTCTTTCATTTTGCTATTAGAAATTTTTGTGAATAAGCCAGTTTTCAATAACAGCAGAGTCAACAGCTTTATATTTGACCAAATAACATATTCGTTGGGAGTTTTCCAACTGTATAGTATAGTTTGGCTCATCCGTTAATAGCATTTTACTTGTAAATGTGTTTAATGCCATAATATGAAACTTTTAATTTACATTTCTTTGCAGTGAACAAGAAGGAAGTTATTTGAAAAATACTAGTCTATTTTTTGCAGGAGATTAGAAGATCCAGGATCACTTTCTTCCAATTTCTGACTTTCCCTATTCATTCTTACCTTACCCTATTCATGCTTCTTTCAGATTTGAGTTATCCCCCCCTCTTTGGAAAAATAAGGCTGGTGAGAATATACACACTTTATGTTTTCACAAGTACTTTACAGAGGGAGAAAAGAAGTATTGCTTTCCCTACTTTTATACTGAAATGGGTATTTCATCTATTGTTGTCTTCTGTTTTTTTCCCAGGGATCTGTGCTACACATTTCTATATTTATGAAATGCCTCAGCTGTAACATATTTACTACTTGACTCCATCATTGTCCCAAACCACCACACTATCTTGACTTTTCTTTGGTTTCATACTTCTTCCAGTTCAGACTTTAAGCTTTGAAATTATCATTATTGTACAATTCTTGGATTCTTAGGGTAAAGAAACCTTAAAAACCATCTTATCTATTCAACCTGAGAAAGCTGATTAAAAGAAAAGAAAAACATCTTGTCTAGCTTCCTTGCTTGTAATCTCCTTTATAGTGTTGTCAGCATCATTCTGCTTGCTACAAGTTGGATTATATATCTCCCTGTTTAAAAATCTTTGAAAGACTCATCAATTCCTATTCCTATTTGAAGCCTAAGCTTTTTTTTTTATTTTTGTGAGACAGAGTTTCACTCTTGTCACACAGGCTAGAGTGCAATGGCACGATCTCAGCTCACTGTAACCTCTGCCTGCTGGATTCAAGAGATTCTCCTGCCTCAGCTTCCTGGGTAGCTGGGATTACAGGTGACTGCCACCACACCCAGCTAATTTTTGTATTTTTAGTAGAGGTGGGGTTTCACCATGTTGGCCAGGCCGGTCTGAAACTCCTGACCTCAGGTGATCCACCCACCTCAGCCTCCCAAAGTGTTGTGATTACAGGCGTGAGCCTCTGCACCTGGCCAAAGCCTAAGCTTCTTAAGATGGCATATAGAACTTTTCAAACCCAGGGCTACAGTGTATCGCTGTGCAGATTGTTTAGTGCCTACCTCCAGAAGGCTTCCTTCTCATCGGTCATTATATGAATGAAGCTTTCAGGATTTACTTAATGTTGTGGTTAGTTCAATAATTTTTATCTATTATTAGTAGTAGTAATACTAATATTAGCATGAAGGTAGGAAAGGGAGGGAGAAGTACTATGAACTGGTACTTCTGGAGAGGTAGGCAGGGACTTGAACTAAAAGAGCCTTGCTTGCAAAGCTAAAGAGTTTAGTAGGTAATGGGAGGCCATCTGAAGGTTTTAACTGAGTGGCATGATTGGATTTTAGTTCTAGAAAAAAAACTTAGGTGACAAGATGGAAAATAGACTTAAGGACTAAGAAAATGGCAGTGGGATATAAATCAGAACTTAAATTTAAGAAACTTCTCAGGATTAGACAGTGTGCTAGGTGCTTTACATGCATTATGCCATTTTAGAGATAAGGAAACAGAAGTTAGAGAAATAACTTACCTAAAGTCATACATGGCCATGCCAGGACTTCAGCTCTTGTGTGTTTGACTAAAGCCCATGCTGTATGACACTGCTAGAGTCATACTGAACTTTTCACTATGGATAAAAATGCTCCACACATTATTGTATTCTGCCCCTGGCACATACCATATTCTTTGCTTAAATTCCTCCTACTCTCTTCTTTTTTTTTTTTATTTTAATTTTTATTTTTTTATTTTTGAAAGAAAAAGGAAAGAAAGTGAGAGTGAAAGAAAGAAAAAAAAGAATGTAAGAGAGAAAGAAAGAGGAAGAGAAAGGGGGAGAGAGAACGGGATTCTTGTTCTATTGCCCAGGCTAGAATGCAGTCTAAAAATGGGTATTAAAAACCTCTTTTATGCCAATAATTGTGCTTAACAATGGAGACAGGAAGGAATAAGGGATGAAAATAACAAGCAGCCAACC